>VDFB02091295.1:0-94502 GCA_007258455.2 Sequoia sempervirens | reverse complement strand
AAGTCTTACCAACTACCAACTGTATTCTAAACTTTTGACGTGCTTAGGTCACCAACACTTTGGTTTTGTCTTCTCGACGGGAGTCATCGGCAAGACATGTCGATCGCTATGAAGATTCCTATCTCTTTCCATCTGGGCAGACCTCTTGTCGACTGGTTGGTTCCTGGTGATCATCAGGGAGATTTTTGGTGACGAGTGGCATCGGGGAGAGCCATGAACATTTGGAATAACTCATTCTGACAAAATATGTCTCACTGATGGTTATTCTCAAGAACGTCATCGGGGTGACATAAAGGCTCAATAAGAGTCTAACCAATGGATGTTTCTCTCGCCATCAGTTGTGTATTCGTTATGAACTCTTGGTGATAGCATTTCTCTCACCGATAGTCTGTGTTCAATATGAGTTCTTGTTGATACTGTTAGTCTCGCCAATAGATGGGCATTCAGTATGATCTCCTCCCGATAGCGGCAGTCTCTCCGACTATTTTGTATTCGGTATGATGTCTTACCGATAACAATGGTCTTGTCGATAGAGCTACATGAGTTGAACATCAGTGGGAAGTCTTAGTGACATCGATGGTCTTTCCAATGGTTCTGCAGTGGATATCGATGTAATGTCTTAGTGATAGAGTGAGTCTGGATGACAGATTTGAACTTGATATGACTCTTGCCGATGGTGGTGACTCTGGCTGATAATGACAATTGGGCTTTGTGGCATCGGGGAGACACGGCCTAGTGTCTCACCGACATGCGATACAATTTGAACACCTTGACCGAATGACTATCCTACGTGGTCTGTTTTCGACCAATCAGAGAAGCAAAATGTAAATCACTAGCAGTTGGACTGTTGCGACCGTTCCTATGTGGGAGATGAATAGACTGTGAGGAAAATGACTATGTTGAGTAATGGCGGATGACTGTGTATAGTTCAATGTGTGATCAGTGTGTATGAATTCAATTCAGAGAGCGTTGTAACTGTGATGTTTTGTACAAGGCTGATCAAGGAAATGTTGCTGTTGTAAATTGACACCAGAAAGTGGATTTTGTACTCTATATGTATTTTTTGTTTATTGTAATACAAAGAGGCTCTTCTTGGTGTGGTGGGTTTTTTCTCCCGTAAGGGTTTTCCCACGTAAATCTGGTGTCCAAATTGTGTATGTTCATTTCTCTATTTTTGTTATTTCTTTCATGTGTATCTTAATTGAATTGTAATTGAAATTTAAAGTCACCTCTGCATTCTTCCCCGAGGTTTTGACGTTAGGAGAGTTTGTTCCTCATCTAATCTTTCCTTACAAGTAGTATCAGAGCCTGGCCAGTTGTGTTATCCTTGTGGGTACGTTGGGTTTTTTTAGTCAATTCTATTCAGTGGGAGTCTTGTAGAAGTCTGGTAATTCAAATTACAGATTAAGATGGCAAGCATGTCAGGAAAGATTTAAATTGAGAAATTCAATGGCAGCAATTTTGAGTTGTGGAAACTTAAAATGGAAGATTTGTTGGTTGATCATGATCTTTGGCTTGCTATGTCTGGAATGAAGCCTACAGGCATGAAGAAAGAAGATTGGGACCTTGTAGATCAAAAATCAAAGGGGCTGATAAGGCTCTGTTTAACAGACTTTTTTCTTCTAAATGTTCATGAACAAAAGACAACATCCTCTTTGTGGAAGAGACTGGGAGCTATTAATCAGGGCAAGTCCTTGGTGAATAAGTTGTTCTTGAGGAAGAAGCTGTACTCTTTGAAAATGCAGGAAGGAGCATCTGTTGCTGATCACTTGAATGCTTTCAACATGCTGATTGCTCAGTTGGCATCTGTGGGTGTGAAGATTGATGGAGAAGATCGCTATATGCTGTTGTTATGTTCTTTTCCAGATTCTTGTAATCACTTGGTGATGGCTATTGGGAGTACAACATCCACTTTTAAGATGGAAGATGTTGTTGCTTCTTTGTTATCAGAAGAGATGAGAAGAAAATCTTCTGAGATGGCGAAGGAGGCTCTTGCTGTTAGAGGCATATTGAAAGAAAAAGGCAAGAAGAAAGACAAGAAGTCCAAATCCAAATAAGAGGGGAGATCAAAGTCTCCTGGCAAGAAGTCCAAGGTGAAGTGATGGAATTGTGGGCAACCTGGTCATGTCCGAAAGGATTGTAAAGAGGAGAAAAAGAAGAAGAAGTAGTATTCTTCTGACAATGATTCTTCTCAAAGTGATGCAGACGCTTTCATTGCAGCCTTGGCTACACAGGCATCAGATGATGTCTGGTTGATTGATTATGGAGCATCTTTCCACATGACATCTCATAGAGACTGGTTCACTAAGTATGAACAATACGATGGTGGAAGGGTGTATTTGGCAAGTGATTCATCTCTGAAAATAGTCGGTCATGGAAGAGTCAGAATTCAATTCCCTGATGGAAGAGTGAAGGGAATCAATGATGTAATGCATATACCATGTTTGGCTCGAAATCTACTTTCTGTTAGTAAGCTGAATGATATTGGAGTGCAAGTCATGTTCTCTAGAAATGGCTACAAGATTACTAGAGGCTCAATGATGCTAGCTAGGGTTGCTCATATTGGTACCTTGTATAAGTTGGATGCACATGTTGTGCAATTAAATAGTGTCTCTGTAAAGTCACAGAAAGCTACTCATGGAGAAAAAAGGGGAAAAAGTTCCTGATAGTGCAAACTCTATGGAAGTTAAACTTCCAGCAGAAAAGACTATGCTCTAGCATCATAGGCTAGGCCACATTGGTGAAAAAGGTTTAAAAACCTTGAAGAATAAAAACCTGGTTGAAGGGCTTGATGATTGTAACCTCGAATTTGAGATTTGTGAACATTGTATATATGGTAAACAACACCATGTTTCATTTTACTCCAGTCCTCACAAATCTTCTGGTTTACTTGATTACATACATTCTGATGTTTTTGGTCCAGTAAATGTTCCTTCTTTGTCTAAATCAAGATATTATGTATCGTTCATTGATGATTATTCAAGAAGGGCATTTGTTTATTTCTTAAAAAGTAAATCAGAAGTGTTCAGTAATTTTAAGTAATTTAAAACCCTTGTGGAAAATTAGACTGGAAGAAAAATAAAATGTTTAAGGACTAACAATGGCAGTGAGTTTTGTTCTGATGAGTTCGAGAGGTACTGTAAAGATCATGGAATTAAAAGACATAAAACTACACCCTACACTCCGCAACAAAATGGAGTTGCTGAAAGGTTCAACATGATAGTGATGGAAAGAGAACGAAGTTCTGGGTTGAGGCAGTTGCAACAACATGTTATTTAATAAATCGTTCTCCGAATTTTTCTTTTGTTGAGAAAACACCTTTGGAATCACGGTTTGGAAAGAAGCCCTCTCTGAGACACATTCATGTCTTTGGCTGTGAGGCATATGTGTATGTGTCAAATGAAAAAAGATCTAAGTTGGAAAACAAGGCTATTAAATGTATTTTTATTGGTTACAGTGTTGGCATAAAAGGATACAAGCTTTGGAATTCTGATACGGAGAAGGTTCTATACAACAGAAGTGTTATCTTCCATGAGCTAAAGCCTTCTACTTTGGATCTGCAGTCATAAACAAAATTAGAAGATAAAAAGGATGTAGTTGAAATTCCTCTGACACCAAATAAAGAGGAATTGAAAATTCAAATGTACCTAAAACTAAGGAGAGCTCAAGTAGTTCTAAGAGTTCTGAAGAAGAAGATCAACCTCAACCTCAACCTATGAGGAGGTCAAAACGTGAAAGAAAGCAACCTGATAGGTATGAGTTTTCTTTGATAGATTCTACTTGTGTCTATGCTTTAATTTCTAGCACTAATGAGCCTAGGACTGTGAAAGAGGCATTTAGAATGTCTGATTCAAACTCTTGGTTGGAAGCCATCAATGAAGAAATGGCATCATTAGAAAAGAATGATACTTGGAGTTTGGTGCCCTTGCTTGAAGGCAGAAAAGTTGTTGGCTGCAAATGGGTATTTAAAAAGAAAATAGGTCTAGATGGCAGTGTGGAAAAGTATAAGGCAAGGTTGGTTGCGAAGGGATATTCCCAGGTAGAGGGAATTGATTATGGAGAAATTTTTTCTCCTGTAGCTAAGCTGATGTCTATCAGATTTCTTTTGTCACTTGCAGCAGCGTATGACTTAGATATTGAACAGATGGATGTGAAGACAACATTTCTTCATGGTGACCTTGAAGAAGAAATTTATATGTCCCAGCCTGAGCACTTTGTGGAAAAAGGTAAAGAAAAACTGGTTTGCAAGTTGAAAAAATCTCTGTATGGATTAAAACAATCTCCTAGAATGTGGTACCAGAAGTTTGACACTTTTGTTTTTTCATTGGGATTTGTAAGATCGAAATCTGATCATTGTGTATACTACAAAGTTGAAAGTTATCGTATTCTTATTATTGCTCTCTATGTTGATGATATGTTGTTCATAGGAAATAGTAAGTTAATGATTTCTAATCTAAAATCTCAATTGTCTGCAAAGTTCGAAATGAAAGATCTTGGTGTGGCCAGATATATTCTGGGAATGGAAATAACCAAGGATAGGGAAAGTAGAAAAATTTGGCTCAGTCAGAGTAAGTATATTAATACTCTTCTGGAGAGATTTTGTATGAATGACTACAAGCAGCTAGTTGTTCCAGTTTTGCAGGGAATGAAGCTATCTATTGAAGACTGTCCAAAATCTCCTACTGAGACAGAGGAAATGACTAGAGTGCCTTATGCTAGTGCAATTGGCAGTTTAATGTATGCTATGGTCTGTACAAGGCCAAACATTTCCCAAGCAGTGGGAGTACTTAGTCACTTTATGGCGAATCCTGGAAGGACACATTGGGATACTGTGAAAAGGGTGTTTAGATATCTGAAGGGAACTTCAGAATATGCTTTATGTTACCATGGGAATTTGGTTGAATCACAGAGGACTCTCAGCATTCGAGGCTATGTGGATTCTGATTGGGCAGGGGACATTGACAGCAGAAGATCCACAAATGGATATATTTTCATGATGAATGGTGGTGCAGTTAGTTGGATGAGTAAGCGGCAAGCTATAGTCGCTTTGTCCACTACAGAGGCAAATTACATGGAAGCAACACACACCTGTAAAGAAGCAATCTGGTTAAAATGTTTGTTTTCTAACATTGGGTTTGATGCAGGGATAATTACAATTTACTGTGACAGTCAGAGTGCTATTTGTTTGGCAAAAAATCCTACTTTCCATGCCAGGACGAAACATATTGATGTGCAGTATCATTTTGTACGAGATATGGTGGGGGATGGAAAGGTCTCTTTAGAAAAAGTGGATACTTTGGAAAATGTTGCAGATGCATTGACAAAGCCAGTGAGCATAGACAAGTTCAGGTGGTGTGCCAGTTCGATGGGCCTTAGTGCCCATGAATTTTAGTAGTTTTGTTGTGCTTTGGAGGTGTCAGTAAGATCTTCGTCAAGTGGGAGATTCTTGGAAAATGTTCCTCAATCTTACTAGCTTGTAAAATCCTGAAAGAGCAAAGTCAGTGAGACCCTCTGGAAGTCTTACTGACTAGTAGTTGTATTCTAAACTTTTTAAGTGCTCAGGTTGCTGAGACTTTGGTTCTATCTTGCTGATGGGAGTCATCGGCAAGACATGTCGATTGCTATGAAGATTCCTATCTCTTTCTGTCTGGGAAGACCTCTTGTCGACTGGTTGGTTCCTGGTGATCATCGGGGAGACTTTTGGTGACGAGTGGCATCGGGGAGAGCCATGAACATTCAAAATAACTCATTCCAACATAATATGTCTCGCCGATGGTTATTCTCAAGAATGTCATCAGGGTGACATGAAGGCTCGATAAGATCTAACTGATGGATGTTTCTCTCACCATCAGTTGTGTATTCGGTATGAACTCTTGGCGATAACGTTTCTCTCATCGACAGTCTGTGTTCGATATGAGTTCTTTTCGATACTGTTAGTCTCATCAACAGATGGGCATTCAGTATGATCTCCTGCCGATAGCAGTGGTCTCTCTGACTATTTTGTATTCGGTATGATGTCTCGCCGATAGCAGTGGTCTTGCCGATAGAGCTACATGAGTTGAACATTGGTGTGAAGTCTTAGCGACAATGATGGTCTGGCTGATGGTTTTGCAGTGGATATCGATGTAATGTCTTAGTGATAGAGTGAGTCTGGGCGACAAGTTTGAACTCAATATGACTCTTGCCGATGGTGGTGACTCTGGCCAATAATGAAAGTTGGGCTTTGTGGCATCGAGGAGACATGGCCTAGTGTCTCATCGACATGCGATACAGTTTGAACACCTTGACCAAATGACTATCCTATGTGTTTTTTTTTGACCAATCAGAGAAGCGGAATGTAAACCACTAGTAGTTGGACTGTTGCAACCATTCCTATGTGGGAGATGAACAGACTGTGAGGAAAATGACTATGTTGAGTAATGGTGGATGACTGTGTACAGTTTGATGTGTGATCAATGTGTATGAATTCAATTCAGAGAGCGTTGTAACTATGATGTTCTATACAAGGTTGATCAAGGAAATGTTGCTACTATAAATTGACATCAGAAAGTGGAGTTTTTACTCTGTATGTATTTTTTGTTTACTGTAATACAAAGAGGCTCTTCTTGGTGTGGTGGGTTTTTCTCCCGTAAGGGTTTTCCCACGTAAATCTGGTGTCCAAATTGTGTATGTTCATTTCTCTATTTCTATTATTTCTTTCATGTGTATCTTAATTGAATTGTAATTGAAATTTAAAGTCACCTCTACATTCTTCCCTGAGGTTTTGACGTTAGGAGAGTTTGTTCCAGACCTAAGCTTTCCTTACAGGTAAAAGTATGATTTCATATTTGAAGTTTCAGTTGTCTGCATAGTTTGAGATGAAAGACCTAGGTGTAGCTAGGTATATTATGGGGATGGAGAGTAGGGGAGATAGAGATAACTAAAAGCTTTGGCTAAGCCAAAGTAAGTATGTGAATTTAGTGTTGGAGAGATTCAACATGGCAAATTGCAGACAGTTGATTGTTCCTGTGATGCAGGGTATGAAGCTTTATATGAAATATTTCCAAAATCTCCTACTAAGATGGAGGATATAACTAGAGTACCATATGTTAGTGTTGTTGGTAGTTTGATATATGCTATGGTGTGTACAAGATTAGACATTGCCCAAGCAGTGGGAGTCCTTAGTCATTTTATGGCTAATCTTAGATGAATACATTAGGATACAATTAAGGGAGTGTTTAGATACTTATGGGGTACTTCCAAGTATTCCTTGTGTTTTCATGGTCATCTTATTAGATCTCAACATTCTGTGAGTATTTTTCGATATGTGGATTCAGATTGGGCAGGTGACATTGACAACAAAAGATCCACTGGTGGTTGTGTTTATGATGTTTTTTGGTCCTATCAGTTGGATAAGTAAGCAGTAGGTTGTAGTCACTTTATCCACGATAGAAGCAAAGTACATGGCAGCCACTCATGCTTGTAAGGAAGCCATTTTTCTTAAGATATTATGTTCTGATGTTGAATTAGATGCAGAACAAATTACTATTTGTTGTGACAGTTAGAGTTCCATTTTCTTAGCAAAGAATCCTACCTTCCATGCCAGAACAAAGCACATTGATGTTCAATATCATTTTGTTTGTGATATCGTAGAAGATGGAAAGGTGAACTTAGAAAAGGCTGAAATTTTGACGAATGTTGTAGATGCATTGTGTAATGACAAAAAATGTACCCCTCTACATTTTTTCACTTGTTTGGGCCCCCTCGTTAAATTGATCTTAATGTTGCCTTGATTTAGTGTTGTAATGTGTTTAACACATTCACATTAGGTCTTGGGACCTTGTAAAGTAAATAGATGTAGTTGTGCCTTATTTAGGATATTATAAAGTGTAACTTTAAAATTTCACACTAATCTAAGGTTTCATTAATAAATTGGGCTTCTTTATGCCTTATTTGGCCTTAATTAATGCATCTTTCTTAGGATAATCTCGACATTTACCAGCATCCAGTCATAATTCATGTGTTTTTGGATTGTATGGCCCAGATTTAGTGATCTAGGACTCATACGCCACCTTGGACATATGAGTCCCACCTAAGTTTTGAGGCCCCAATCCTGATTTCACATCAATCTAAGCATTTCTTGAAAAATGTGTCCCAAAGCCTAGCCTAATGGGACTCATACGCCACAACTAGCATATGAGTCCCATGTGGCTTAGACCTAAATTAAATTCAAATTATTTTTGGGATTTTATTCTCTTAGATCTGATGTTGGCTTGTAGTGTTGTAATTTCGAGGAATTTGGCATAAAAAACTATAAATACAAGATTATTTCACTTATTTTCACCTAAGAATTTCAAGAGAGCATTTGTAATAGAAATTTTATGATTACAAGACTTCACAAGAGTATTCAATGAAATTCAAGAGCATCTTTAAAGAATTCAAAGGAAGATTTCTTCATTATTGTTTGCAGCAATTCAAGATCCATCATCATGTCAAAGACATAGTGCATCAAGTATGTTGTTGAGATAATGTTGTTGATGTAGCATTGAAGATCCATTTGCAAGCATTGTTTCACATCCAATTTGAGATCAAGATCTACATTCTTCATGGCCACTTCATGTTAGTTTGCATATTTACATTACAAGACATCTTCCAAGGTATCATCATTTCATGTTTCAAGTCCTTGTTTCATTATTTCATCATTTGGTTTAATTACCTAAGCAAGGTTGCAAGGTTTGACTAAGGCAAACCCCTATTCCCTAACAAAACAACACTTTTTCTCTCTCTTTGTGTGATTTTAGGTTTATAGGTTGAAGAAAAAGAGGATTTGAAGCCTTCAAAAGTATCAAAATTGAAAAGTTGTAAAAGTTATAAAAGTTGTCATGTAAAGTTGTCAAGGCTCATAGAAACTCGGATCTAGAGAAAGATATGATCCAACCTATCTGCATGAAAATAGTGGGAAAAGGCTTATTTGATCCATCTTCAGAGGCTCATAAAGTTTCACTTCAGAATTTTTCTCCTGGGACACTTCGTGAGAAAACGAGATTGATATGCCACTTGTTGCATATGAGTCCTAGTATACCTATTTTTAGGTATTTTTTGTAGATCTTGATTCAACAATTCCATATTCTTGTTTCAACCCAGAAACCTTAGACTGAGATTGATATGCCCACTCTGGCATATGAGTTTTAGTGTGCATTAATTTTAGCATTTTCAGCATTTTAAACCTTGTTTTGAGTTGCTACAGGTTTCCAAGTGCACCTCTCCGATTTCTCAGTTTTTTGCTTTATTATGCATTCACTTCTAGGTCATTTACTTAAGGTTTGCAAAGCATTAAATTTTGTCATCAGATCTTGCATGTTACTTGTCTTTCCAAGCCCTAGCTTTGTGGTGAACCCCCTTTTAGTCCTTAATCATGCACCCTAGGATACCTTATTGCAATATCTCTTTCCCCCACTTCATACTTGGATTGAGATCTCTAAGGTTTCCTTGAATGGAACAATAGTGAAATAGGACCCTATCCACATGATCCATCTCCTAAAAGGTGTGGCACCTTATTTCTATTGTTTCACACTGATAAAACCAGTGAGCACAGAGAAGTTCAAATGGTGTTTTGATTCTATGGGCATTAGGGCCCCGAGTAGATGATTTCATATGAATCTTGGCAGGTCTTCGACAAGTGGGAGAATGTTGGGATTAAGGTGTCTCAACCTTAGAGTCCTAACATGATTAATTTTTTAATGTATTATTATATTTATTTGTATTATTTAATTTCTTGCAATGTCACATCATCAATTGGGACCCATCGGCTTAGTGGCATCCCCATTGGAGGTGATTGGATGATACATCATCATCCCAAGTGGAGTTAGGCATCCCACTTTGGAATCTTGGACTTATGACAAATTTTATGACACACTATAAGGTATCTTTGTGCATGGAGAAAGTTGGTGCCCAATTTGGGTTATGACAGGCTATAAGAGAACCAAATATTCTTGGTCAGTTATGATGAATTATCTTACAACTATAAGTGTTGTAAGTATGAAAGATTTTATGACATATTAGTGATTGATTCTATGACAGTTGTAAGGTATCTATCATAGCCTTTTATTAGCATATTTTGGGTGCCCAAGCTTGAGGAAGAATCAAATCGTATGATGGTTGTAAGAGGTGTAAGGGAATATTATACATGTGTCCAAATCCTATGTATGATGTGGGAGATTGTGCCATGTGGATTTGGATTCCCATCCTCTTCTAGATGCTTCTCTTAGCTTTTATCTCTTTATATATTGTATTCCTTGCATTGTAGAATGCATAGTTTGTTTGCAGGTAACGAAGTGCTGTCGGATTGACTCTAGAATATGTTTTTTTTTTTTAAACACTTGTCGAAGAAGCTTTGTACTTGGAGCTGCATTGTAATATCTATTTGACATAATACATAAGTACTATGCTTTTGGAGGGTGGAGTTTTTTAAGCCGAAAGGGTTTTCCCCACATATATCTGGTGTTGTTTGTTTGTGTACTTTCTATCCTATCTTATTCTTTCTATGTGATTATCTTTTTGTAATTGTATAAGGTGTTAGTAGAAATTTTTTGTAACTCTCCCCTACCTAGATTAGTGTAGGGAGTTGTTTCCAGTCACCTAACTTCCTTTCACATTATAACTCCAAGAGATTCGAAATCACTCTCAAACATCCTAAAACTATATACATGAAATATAACTTAAAGTATAAGAAATTAAATGTCTATATGTAGATGTTTATTTCATGTATATAGTTTCATTGGTAGAGAAAGACAAAGACAAAGATAAAGAAAAAAAGAAAGAGTTCAACAAAATAAATTCTAAAAAGTCATCATTCACATTTGGTGAGCGCTAAATTTGGTGCTCACTACATGGGTTGCATTGGGAAATACCAACCCTTTGGCTCAGTCATTCGAGCCATTTGGTGAGTGCCAAATTTGGTGCTCGCCAAATGGTCATTTTGGGTAAAAAAGAAAAAGTGGCATGTTTTTGTGTCACATCTTTTTGTACTTACCCTATGATCCCAAATAATATTTCTCAAATCATATTTATGAACATGATTTAATCCCCTAATGTTCCATGATATAATATTCATTTGCACTTAGATGAAGTGCTCTTAGAGCACATATCAAAGAGAGTTTTCTAAACTCCCTCAACTATCTCCTTGCTCTCATTTTCCCTACCTTTTTAAGAAGAGGGTCTACCCTGACCCCTTTGTTCAGAACCACAATCTACTTTTTGTTGATTTCTAATGATCAATTCTTGAGAGCAACGTGGGGAGTGTTAATATTTATTCTTATTCCTACCTTTCACCAATATAAAAGGTTCCTTCGCATGGGTAACCAAAACATCCTTCTTGGATTCCACAAGCAACACAAGATCTTTCCCTTGAAGTGAAGGTGAAGACACGGGCTCTCTATTCCCACCCATCAAGGGTAGTAGGAGGGTATCACTCTTCTCCATTTCAAGATCCAATCCCTTTGAAGCTAGGTGAAACTCATTCTCCAAAGTAGGGAGGGAACCTCTTCATCAAGCATTGAGATCCCATCATTAGAGAAGGGAAAAGGTCCCTATGTTCCTCAGTCAAAATAGGAGAAGTCTCTGAGCTTAGAGGCATCTGCACCAAACCCTTATTCACATCTATTCCAAAGAAATTATAAAACTTCTCAAGAGCTATATCTGCAACCCTTCCCTCATTTTCCTTCCAAACTTTAGGTTTGGGCCTACGAAGCTTACTTGAGCGATTTTGGCCCAATGGCCCTCCTTTTTACAATAGAAGCATGCAAAAGGTAAAGATTCAAACTCTACCGCTTGTTTCCACTCACCTATTTTTTATCTTAACAATATCAAATCCAGAAAATTTGGCAATTGCTCCACATTAACACATATTCTTGCAAAAACTAGGAAGCTCCTAGAAAGATTCATGTCATCAGTCGACACTGGCTGACCAAAGGTACTAGCTATACTTTTAAAAACTTATTCATCCCAATATTCCATTTGGAGGCCAAGTAATCTGACTCAAATAGGGGCCATATTGAATGAACAATTAGAGACATCAAAACCTGGTTCCTATTTCTTCAATGCTAAAGTTGATTTACCAATAAGCCAAGGACCTTTTGAAAGGATGTTCCCCAAGTCTTCCTCATAGAAAAAAGAGAAAGAGAAGAAAACTTTAGCCATGGCCACAATATCAACCTACCCTTTTGTGCACCACTTCTTGAGAACCCAAGCACAAACCACATCAATGTTTGGCCTTGGGCCCAAGAAATTCCCTAGTAATTTGTCATCTCCATAAGAGTAAGACCTTTTTCAACAAGACAATTAGGGATAGAATTGATGAACTCACCCGAGTCTAGAATTAAAGATACTTGGAATGGAGGGGAAAATATTTTCCCCTTTGGTTTAGCCCCAAAAAGAACTGGCCATCGGGGGGTGATTTGAACATGGAAACTTGATTAAAAAAACAACCTTTCTGACCTCTAATACATAAATCCAGGTCATTATCCTTGAGACAAGCAACACATGATGTACCTCTTAGGTCTAGTGGTACCACCAAATCCACCTACATTGGCAAAACCTTCCCATCAACCAACACATATTTGAAAAGGCCCGCCACTGGGCCCTCTCTTTCAAACAAACTACTATTTAGCATCGCTTCAACAACATCACAACCGTTGGTCAACCTGCTACCATTTGTGTCTCCACTTCCCTTGAAATTTAAACTTGTAATTCATGCTTGTCCTCTCACTCCTTCTACCATCAATACTTTCCCCATAGTAAAATTGTTGAGCTTGTGCTTTGTTATCTTTTTCATTCTCATTCCACCTTCTTTATTATGTACTTTTATCTATTTTTATGTCTTTCACATGCTTTTTTTATCTATGATCTATGTCATGCTTCCCCACTTGGGGGCCTCATTATTATGCTTAGTTATCCTGGATATTGCATGATTTGATCTTATGACACACATGTAGTTACATGTTTCTCATATAATCACATGATTATTATTCTTATATGCTTATCTTATGATTCAATAAGCTTATTATGTTACATCTTATAATACTATGCTTACATTTAAATTCTTATATTATACCTGCATATTTAAATATTACTTATAATGATCACATTCTCTTTTATGATGCCAATATTATTTTTACATGTCACATACTTAAATATTTATCATGCTTGTAAATGTTATGGAACTTATCTATGCTTAGAAAATCTTATCTACCACCTTGGCAATTGTCCTAAAAATTTGGTTGAAATAATTGAGGATACATTGTTTCCCCTTATTACATATGTTATTATTCTTATATCTCATGATCTTACTTTATGATTTCTGGATGATGTTATCTATGATTTTTCACATTACTACCCCTAGATGTGTTGCTATATGTCTTATATGGGCAAGTAAGTCTTGGCCCTTCTAATATAAGCTAGATGTAATTTAAATAAATACTACAAAATATTGTCCTAAACACAATTGAAATGATTCACCCAATGAAGCTATTGGACGGCAATGAATTGACGTGCAATAAAATTTCTAGTGAAAGACCGCATCAACTAACTATTAGACATGAAAGGGTGTTCTATAAAAAATCTATATAAAAATTAGAAATTAAAATAGGGAAAGACGTATATATTTAGATATTTAAAAAAAAAATGTTCAAAGTGACAAATTTGATTTTTTAGAGCAAGGTGCATAAAATGATAGATATTTTGTTATCTATGTAGGAGTTTAATTTTTTTTTTAAATAATTATGGTGATATTTTCTTATTTATATAGGAGTTTGATATTTAAAAAAAAATACTTATGGTGAAAAGATTGATATAGATGATGAAAAATAATTTAATCAAAAATAAAAATTAAATTTGAGTTTCTATTTTTAATGTGAAATTAAGTATTATTATTTATAAATGTAAAATTCAAAGCAATAAAAGAAAATAAAAACTTAATATGTTATAAAAAAAATTTATAGTAGTTGAAAATTTCTATTATAAATCCTTTAAAAATATTTTATTTTATTTTATTTAATAATTTATTTTTCAAAAAAAATAGGGTAAAAGCAAGAAGTTGGGTACATGAAGAGGGGAAGTTTCGGCCAAAAAAAAATCTCATAGAAAACACGTACGCGTTATTAAAAAATCACGTATGCATTATGGTTCAGGTATCCAAGCCTAAAAAAATGCGTACGCATTATAACGGTACGTGTTTTATAACACATACAAGTCATTTATTTAAAAAATTAAATGCCTTTTAGAAACACGTATGTGTTTTGTAACAAAAAAGGCGTACGCGTTTTGTAACACAAAATGGGTACTTGTTTCTAAAAAGTATTTATTTTTTTAAATAATCAAGAAAATAAAGAACGTATATGCGTTTTGTACGTGTACGCATTTTTTAAAAACTTGTACGTGTTATTTCAAAATTGAATTTCCAACCCACATGTAGCCTTGGTTTTAGACTTGGGAAAGGATTGGCAATCCGAGCCTTAGCCTTTGACTTGCAACTAAAAAACTAAGGCAGATTGAAGAAGAATGTCCAACTTTGGCAATATGGTTGATGAACTCTTTTTTTTGAATCAATCTATAAAATTAAAACCCATTAGAGAACACGATGTCTACTTTCCAAATATATAATTTTTATTAAGATTGGATTGTGTTTGCTATTTTTTAATTAATTTCTAAACAAACTAGTCCTTAAACTTGAAATATCAAGCTTTTTTTGTTTTTTAATAACTTTTTTTGGTTAAGTTTCTTGTAAAAAAATTATATGGCATCAAACTTCAGACAATTCTCTACAAAATGAAAAAAAAATCTAAAAATGTTTAGTTTAGGTTTAATTATGTTGTCCATACACGTTGATTTTTAAAAACAACAATTAAGGCCAATAAAAATTCAAAAAAAATATATATATTCAACAAAAAATTACGAAAAAAAAATTTCACATCAATCTTTATGTTGTTAACTCTCTTTTCTCAAAAGGAATTAGCAAAATACTTTTATTTGGGGCAAAAAGTGGTGTCCGTACACATGCTTGGTATGGAAAAAAACAAGAACTTTTAAAAAGTGGTTTTTATAGATCCCTATCAAAATTTAATTTCTATAATCTGGGTATTTGAATAATTTACATATTTGGAGACTAAATTCAAAATGATAATTTTCATTTTATTGAATTTATTTAATATTCATTGTGTAAGTGCCTCAAATTTTCAGTCCAAGTGTGACAAATTCTGAAAAACAGCAAAAACACTTCCACTTTTTGAGCTTTTTGTGCACCCAACTTCTTGCATCAACCCAATATTTTATCTTCACTTATGTTTCCAAAAATATAAAACTCAAAATATTAATGACCACAACTCATTGTTGATACTATGATTTAAGTTGGGGTTTTATGCACGTTGATTCTTTACATCCCCCTAATACAATTGTATAATGCCTCTCAACATAATGATTAAATTTTGAATTAATTAAATGGATTGAAGTTGAGAATTCAAAATTGAGAACTTAGAGATTAAGGTAGATTAGAATAAAAACATGTGAAAATAATTTATATGAATTTAGATTTATTTTGTATTTCAGGTGTTGATTTTGAATGTTAAAATGTTGTGAAAATGATATGGAAGTTGAGATTCATAATTAAATTGATGATTGGAGGCTTTTGATAACTAAATTGTAATCTTTTTAGATGCTAAGATGAAATAATAGGTGCAATTCTATCTAAGTGACATGATGATATCATTGGCAGTACTAATTTGTTTGATACAAAATTATAGCTCTAAAACTTGTCTATCACTTAATGTACCCATGTTTGAGAAAATGTGGTGCTATTACAAAGGGAAGTGTGTTTGACTTCCTTGATGAGATTCAAGCCTTAATGTTGATTTAACAAGATAAAAAAAAGTACTCTGAAGATTCTCCTAAATCTGAGGAGTCTGGGGCTAACAATTCTGAGCCCTTTGTTGTCCCGTCGTTAGATAGAAATGTTAAAAATAGCTCCCATGTTACTCCTGACCCTACTAATACTTGTTTCAATACTAATAGAGATCCCACTGTGGATGTTCTGGATTTAGCTAGAAATAATGCTGATAACCATTTGAAACTTTCAGAATGGACTTTTCAATGAGATTAATGAGCTAAAGATAAAAAATTGGGCCCTTCAAAGTAAATTGGAAGATTTGAGAGCTAAGGTTGCGGCACTTGATAAGAAAGAGGTGGAACGAAGAGATTACGGTGTTAGCAAAGAAACCCAGTACCAAGCTGGCAAGGACAGAAATGCTGAAATTGAGCTGGAGAAAATGAAAAATACTGTCAAAATTATTGCCGAGCAAAACAATCATATGGCCAGACACAATGCCATCATCATCAATGCCATGACTGAGAAATTGGACAAAGCTCAACAGGAGTCTTTGGTGGTTGATCTGGAGGAAATCAACGAAAGAAACCAGGAGGAGGATGCTGGCATTTCTAAGAGAACCAGGGCCAATTTGAAGAGGAAGGCTCCTCCCACTCCGCAAATGATTCAAATCTTTAAGAAGGGTGTTCAAGATATGCAGAACCTGGAGGCGGAGACAGAGTTTGTCATGAAGACTCTGGGTTGATTGTGGCTGGTCTTTTGTTGGTTTTTCTACTGGCCTTTTTTGTTTGACCTTTCTGGTCTTTTGCGGGTGGCTGCTGCTTGTTTTGGTTTTTTCCTTTTGTGCAGCCAGTTTTGTCTACTGGACTTTTTTGTCCTTTCTTTTATGTTGTAAAATTTGTGGTTTCGGGTCCCTGTAAAACCCGTTTTACCCTTTATCAAAAACAAGATAAAAAAAAGTATGCTAGATGTTGAATAACTGACTAAGTTGCCACTAAGACTGAAATTTTCTTCATCTTTAAAGAGTTCTTCAACTACTTGAGTACCAAAGAGACTTTAATGTTAAGAAAATTCAAAATATACACAGGGAACTACCATCAATTTACATCAAGAGCAACATGGAAAATAAAATACAAATGAGAAATTGAGCCCCTTTCAAGCATATTTACCAAGATTACAACTTTTCATGATAGAAATATCTACTTGAAGATCTTGTGATAGGAGGAAAATATGTTGTGTTTCATGATTGCAATAAGGATGATATTTAGAGGGAGGACTCTTTCCACATTAATGTGCTCTTTCTTTTGTGTTTATCCCTATGGATTTGGGGGCATTTAAAGAATGAAGTGAATATACGTCTCATTGTGTAGACCAAAACCATAGTTCATATGTTTTATATTTTTCTTTGGTCCTTTCAATTGAGCTAGGCTTGATGTGCCCCCCCTCCAACATGTTTTTCTATTGTCTTGTCACTTTTTGAAAAAAATATTTTTCCATTGAGTCATATTTGTTGTGCTCCTCCTTTCTTGTATCTTCTATAGTGGAATTGTTGAACTTGTGCTTTTTTATCATTTTCATTCTCATGTTACTCTATATATTGTTATTTTTTATCTATTTTTTTATTTCATGTGTTTTTTTGTTTATGATCCATGTAATGCTTTCCCACTTGGGATCCTCCCTATTATTCTTAGTTATCTTGAATATTCTATGACTTGATCTTATGACACACATACATGTTTTTCATGTAGTCACATGATTCTTATTCTTATATGCTTATCTCATGATTTTATAAGCTTATCATGTTACATATTATGATACTATTCTTACAAATTACACGTTTATCTTAAAGTTACATGTTTAAATATTACTTACAATGCCCACATTATCTTTTATGGTGTCAATGGTATGCTTACATGTCACACACTTAAATATTTATCATGCTTGTAAATGTCATGAAACTTATCTACCAATATGTACATGATCTTCTCTCGCACCTTGTATATATTATCCTAAGAAATTGGGAGAAACTATTGGGGACCCCTTGTTTCCCCTTATTACATATGCTATCATTCTTCTATCTCATGATTTTACTTCATGATCGCTAGATGACGTTATCTATGATATTTGCATATTAGTACTACCAAATGTTTTATATTTCCTCTCCTTGTCAGTTCTAGCCTATCCTTGCGTAGGCCTTTGTATATTATTTATCATCCAAGGTTTCTCCTATCTGATCTAGCCTCAACCAACATCTAAAGGAAAACTCAATTAGATGGATTTTAATGAAAATAATGAGTTTTTTTAGTATTCTAACTTGTGGTTATGTTTTGCTTTATTCTTCACCACTCTGGGAAACCCTATCACAACCTTTTTTTGGGTCCCTCTAATATGAAGCCACCAACTTTGTTTCTAATCAATTAAACTATTCTTACCTCAATGTCCTTAAAAATATTTCTTATAAATATGATTGTAATAACATTAATTATAAATTTTTGACTAGGAAAATGAGGGCAATAGATATGACAATCAACATTAATAGCTCCTTATAAATTAATAAATCAATTCCTCACTTTTTATGGTTTTAAGATTTTTTTTTGAAAAATTGAATATTTTGAGAAAAGAGTCCCTAAAATTATTTTATTTGAATGAAAGTGTTCATACTATAGAAAAATTATTGAAACGTTGGAACCCAATTAGTGAATTGTTCAGATATGAAGGGACTCCATAAGTGATCTTCTAATGTTTAGAATATTCCTTTGAAATTACATCTACATTCAAGTATCCATGTGCACATTTTTTTTTTAAGAACAAAAGAAGACAAAATAAGATTCTTGTTTCTAGACCTTGGTCTTGGCATATTCATTTCTTTTGTTTGACGCCTTGCCATATTCTAGATTGTTTTACATCAATGCCTATTTGGTGTAAATCCTTCCAAACAATTAAAAATGAAATGGACCATACTAATTGATGTGGAAATATCCATATACAAAGGGTTTAATTCTACGGGGCCACGGGGCTAGAAAGCAATCACATAAACATTTGAAAGCAAAACTTTGGTTTATACTCTATGGAACTGGAGAAGCCACATGAACGATGTCCAGAGTGGAAGGAGGAGGAGAAGTAAATTTGAAATATTCGGCTACAATGCTTGTTTTTGCACCTTCCAAAACTTCTCGTACCATTCGACGGGATCCACTTCTGTGAGCTTCACACAGGCAAGGCAGGTACAGGCCTGAAATAATATATACAATATCATTTGACCAGCCTTACAAAGAGGCAATAGTAAGAGTCCAGAGATAATGTTGTAATTTGCTTACCTTCTCCGGTAGTAAGATTGAAGTAGAGATTCATGATGTTGTGGCAGTTGTTGTAACACTATGGAGAGCACAGTTTTCTCATAAATTTGTACTCCATTAGACTGTCACTGGACAATCCTACTACAACTCTGTCAAGCCCACAGTTGTTCAAGCATTCCTCTGTTTCAATCTGTGAAAATTCTATTGTAGTTACTGATTATTAATCTCCTATCTAATACATAGATTATTTGACTCTAGAAAATTAATTCACAGCAAATATCGAAAATAACACAACTGCAACTTCACCAATAAAACTCATAGGAATAGAGAAGAAATATTCACAATAATGAACACAATATTTTTGGACAAATTGTTCGTGGAAAAACCTTGAAGGGAAAACCATTACTGCAGATGAGGAATTATATTAAACTTCAACAAATAAAGAGATACATAAACTGCTTGCCTCTTACTGGCAGAGCTCCGACAATATCCTTCTCCGAAAATTCTTCCCTCAATTTCTCCTGCTAAAATTCCACAGCTGCTATCCCCAACGCTATCACTGTGCCCTTGCTATCACTGCAAGAATATTTGCTCTCACTGCAAATCTACTTGCTATCACTACAAGTTTTTCTCAAGTCTCTCTACTTACTATTACTGCAAGTCTACTTGTTTCTCAAGTGTGTTCTCCAAATGCCAATTGATCCCCTTTTATACTTTTCTCATTGGAAAACCAATGGCCATGATTTAATCTCAATCAATGGCTAAGATTAATTAGACTCTAACAACCCTAACTAACTGGATTCTAGAAGTCTCTAGAGGAATCAAATATTTAATTACATAATTATCTAGACAACTCAACCCTTTCTAGAAGTCTCTAGAAAATAATTAAATAATTAAATAAACACTTCTTGGGAATGGAGACACCTGTCCAAGCTACATAAAAATCAACACTCCCTCTTAGCGAGGAAGGTGTTCTGCATGACACCCAACTTATCTCTGAAGAAGATGAATTTTTCCTTCCCCAATGTCTTGGTCAAAATGTCTGCTACCTACTAATCTGTAGGTATATACTGTAGTTGAACAATCCTGCGCTGTACACAATCTCTGATGAAATGATATCTGATGTCTATATGCTTAGACCTATCATGAAACACTAGATTCTCAGACAACTTGATGCAACTCTAATTGTCATAGTGTATCACCGTAGTCTCAACCCTCTAACCAAACAAGGCTACCAACAACTTCCGAAGCCATATTGCCTCACACGTTGCCATGCTAGCTGCTATGTATTCTGCCTCTGTAGAACTCAAAGCCACAGACTTCTGCTTCCTACTATACCAAGAGACAACTCCTGATCTCAAACTGAAGCAACACCTTGAGGTGCTTTTCCTGTCCACTATACTACCTGCCCAATTTGCATCAGTATAGCCTATCAACCTAACACCATCACCTCAAGCATATCTGATCCCATACTCGATTGTACCACACAAATACCACAACACATGCTTTGCCACTGTCTAATGCACTCTCTTGGGCTCAACCATGAACTGACTAAGAGAGTTTATTGCAAAGGATATATCTGGCCTGGTGTTGACCAAATACATGAGAGATCCAATCAATTGCCTATATAAGGTGGGGTCTACATCCTTCTCCCTGGATGAGTCTACCTTCTTCCAATTCGTGATCATAGGAGTAGACATGGCTCTACAATCCTCCATCTCGAACCTCCTCAAGATTTTGATGCAGTATTTCCCTTGTCCAAGGAAAATCTCTCCATCTATCTGCCATACCTCCATGCCTAGAAAGTAGTGCATAAGCCCCAAATCCTTCATCTCGAACTCTGCTGCAAGGTCCCTCTTGCACTCCTCTATGAGCCCCAGTGAACTTGTTAAAAACAAGTTTTCAACATATAGAACAAGAATGAGAACCTCACCCCCAACCACCAAGTAGTAGAGGTTAGCATCTGCTTCACTCTTCACAAAGCCCATTCCCTGCAAGTATCTATCAATGCGCTCATACCGTGCCCTGGGAGCCTAATTGAGTTTGTACAAAACTCTCTTCAATCTGCACACGTGGGTTTCACTGCTATGTGCTACAAAGCCCTCTAGTTGTTCTATGTATACCTCCTCTTTCAATTCACCATTAAGAAACGTCATCTTGACATCCATCTGATGGATCTGCCATCTCATCTGTGCTGCAAGTGAGATCACGACTCGTATAGAAGTATACCTAGCCACTGGAGCGAATGTATCCTCATAGTCTATTCCCTCCTTCTAAGAGAACCCCTTGGCCACAAACCTTGCCTTGTATTTCTCGATGCTACCATCTGCACCATGCTTGATCTTATAGATCCAGCATGATCCAACCACTGCCCTATCTGTTGGTCTAGGCACAACCTCCCACACATCATTTTGCACTATTGAGGTATATTCCTCAACCATTGCATCTTGCCACACCTGCTGCTATGCGGCCTCCTGATAGATGGAAGGCTCACTATCTACCAACTGACTAACTAATGCCATATAGTCATCATACTTGGCTAGTTGTCTCCATTATCTACTACTCATCCTAGGAGCTCCCACAAACTCTTGAGTATCCCTTTGTGACTATTGGTTCTTGATACCAACTGTAGAGGATGAAGTATCAACCTCCATATCACCCTGATGCATCTCTTGGATCTGCTGCTCCATACTCTGCAAACTCTCAACACCTGAGCCTATGCTTGTACTAGTAACTGTACTCGAGCTTCGCTGTCCTTGATCTGGTTGAACGATCCTTAGAGCTTCCACTAGCTGCTCACTCTGATCATCTGCTGGAAAATCTCTGGACCTCCTAAATGCCTTGTCCTCCATGAACTTGACATCATGCCTAACTATAGTCCTCCTAGTCCTTGGAATAAATATTTGATATGCCTTTGATGTTTCACTGTACCCCACAAAGTACCCTTTCTCTGCAGTCTAATCTAACTTGGAACGTGTAGGCCCTAGAATGTGATAATATGCCAAACTCCCAAATATCCTGAAGTGGCTGACATCTGGCTTCTTCCCTGAGAACACCTCCTTTGGTGTCATCTTGCCCAATACCTTAAGTGGAACCCTGTTCTGTATGTACACTGATGTACTACATGCCTCTGCCCATAAGTAACGTGGCATATCTTGGTCATGCAACATAGCCCTTGCCGCCTCTGATATAGACCGATTCTTCCTCTCAGCAACCCCATTCTGCTGCAGGTTGTAAGGAATAGTCCACTCTCTCTTGATTCCTTCCTTGGTACAAAACTCTTGGAACTCTTTCCCTTTGTACTCGCCTCCATTGTCTGACCAAAGAACCTTTATCTTCCTTCTTGTCGAATTCTCCACAAGAGCTTTGAACTCTTGGAAGTGACTGAAAACCTCATCCTTGGTCTTCAAGAAGTATATCCAGGTCTTCCTAGAGAAATCATCAATAAAAGTAACAAAGTACTCATATCCTCTGAGAGACTTCATCGACATTGGTCCACATATATCTGAATGTACTAGATCAAGAACACCCTTAGATTTGGTGTCACTCCTTGGAAAAGTTGCTTTCGCAAACTTCCCCAACACACATCCCTTACATACATCATCATGCTTTGTGCTCACTTCTGGAACACCTGTCACTGTCTCACGAAGCATTTTAAGTGCTCCATGATGCATATGGCCCAACCTCCTATGCCATAGCTCTCCTTGATCTCTAGAATTACTTCTGCTCATCAGTGCCTTATGAGTATCAAACTGCAACCTGTAAAGCCAGCCGCTCCTAACTCCAATAGCTGTGGGTGATTTCCAATCCTTGTGCTTGATTAACACACTCGCCCCTTTAAAGAGTACATTGTAACCTTTATCCTGAAGGATAGATATGGAAATCAAATTCATACCCAAGCCTGGCACATGCAACACATCATGAATGGGAATCCGCTTGCCATTCTCCCTCTGAAATAGAACAGTCCCTTTCCCAACTAGATTGAGTTTGGACATGTTCCCCATAGAAATTTGCATTCTGATGTCCTCCTCCTTATAGCTGGAGAAGTACTCTCTAACTCCTGTCATATGAAATGACACCCCACTATCTATATACCAAACACCCTGTGAGGTTGAGCTAGCCATACAAGCTATGAGAGCGAACTCATCCTCCATTCTACTAGAGAGCTCATCTGCACTTGCTGAAGTTGTTGTCTATTTCTTTCCTTTCTTCCTTTGCGGGAAATTGTTGACATAGTGGCCAAACTCATGACAGCCATAGCATTTTACTTTAGATAAGTCCTTCTTCTCACCTTATGAATTTGATCCTTTGCTTGACCCCTTCTTCGCTTTCCCTTTTCCTGCAAGGGCAACGTTCTCTTGTTCTGCCTCACTTTTCTGACTCTTGCTGCTGGTACCACTGACAAGACTAAGTCTAAGCTCCTCTTGAGTGAAGTCACTCCAGAGTCTATCCCAACTCGGCAAGGTGTCTCGTCCATTAATAACTTGAACAAAGACATCCCACTACTTAGTAAACCCATTTAGGGCTATCCGCACTAGCTCGTCATCATTTGGTTTATCTCCAACAACTGCCAACTCATCCTTGACAAGTCTAAGTCTGGTGAGATAACTTGTCACATCTTCTCCCTTGTTCATCCGAGTATTCCTCAGCTTTTCTCTGATAATTAACTTCTGGTTAGTGGTAGCATTCTGGTACAGATTCAAAATGGTTTCCCACATCTTCTTCATTGTATCTAACTCTGCGACATGTGGAACAATATGGTCCTTGATGCCATCAAGAATCAACCTCCTTGCCTTGGCATCTTCCTTTTTATGTGCTAAGAGTTGTGTTGGATCTGTAGGTACAGGTACAACACTGGTCACATATTCCTTGATCCCATTCTCTTCCAGCAACAAAGAAATTTTGGCTTTCTAGACACCGAAATTTGAGGCTTCATCCAATCTATCTTGATCTCTTAAACCTGCTGAGGCCATCTCAAAAGATAAAAGAAAAAATAATAATAATTTTGAAGAGGCAGGATCTTTCCTTCCTGTGTTGAGCCTTTTCTGCCCTCAGATCAGCTCTGATACCATGTGAAAATTCTATTGTAGTTACTGATTATTAATCTCCTATCTAATACATAGATTATTTGACTCTGGAAAATTAATTCACAACAAATATCAAAAAATAACACAACTGCAACTTCACCAATAAAACTCACAGGAATAGAGAAGAAAATATTCACAATAATGAACACAATATTTTTGGACAAATTGTCCATGGAAAAACCCCGAAGGGAAAACCACTACTGCAAATGAGGAATTATATTAAACTTCAACAAATAAAGAGATACATAAACTGCTTGCCTTTTACTGGCAGAGCTCCGGCAATATCCTTCTCTGAAAATTCTTCCCTCAATTTCTCCTGCTGAAATTCCACAACTGCTATCCCCAATGCTATCACTGCGCCCTTGCTATCACTGTAAGACTATTTTCTCTCACTGCGAATCTACTTGCTATCACTGCAAGTTTTTATCAAGTCTCTCTACTTGCTATCACTGCAATTCTACTTGTTTCTCAAGTGTGTTCTCCAAATGCCCATTGATCCCCTTTTATACTTTTCTCATTGGAAAACCAATGGCCATGATTTAATCTCAATCAATGGCTAAGATTAATTAGACTCTAACAACCCTAACTAATTGGATTCTAGAAGTCTCTAGAAGAATCAATTATTTAATTACATAATTATCTAGACAACTCAACCCTTTTTAGAAGTCTCTAGAAAATAATTAAATAATTAAATAAACACTTCTTGGGAATGGAGACACCTGTCCAAGGTACATAAAAATCAACACAATCCATTCATTTACCTCTTCTACTATGATCTCTCTGATGTTTGCACAATGATTTTCAATTACATGCACTTCAGTTTTGTAATCTATGAAAATCTGCAATGCACCCATCTTGCATCTTTCATTCAGATAATTTTAGAACATAATGTAATCTCAAAAGCTGAGGCAAAAAAAATAGGTACGGTTAATTCCAGAACAATTACTGTGAAACCTCATCATTATCAAATCTTCTTATAGCCGTTAAAAATTAAATTAAACTCCTATTGTTTAAAAAATTGTTTTTGACATACCAAACACTTGTAATGGGCAGTGTCGTCCCTCAAGATGGATTTCTCAAGAACACAACGTGCTCCTGAGGATGAAACAAAAAATGCACAGGCCTCCATAGGCAAGTCCTCGCAAGTCAGGCCACTTGCACTTCTAGATCAGATTAGATTTTATCCTAAATCAGAAAGAAACTTAACAGACAAGTAAATTGGGTACAGATAAAGATACCCAGAACGCATTGCAGGCTGATAACAAATGTAAAGGAAATGACTGCTAGCTTAATTATCATGGATGATGCCATCTTTTGTTACTGCTTTGTTTCTTTTGGTATTTTTATGACAGAAAAGATGGAGGAGGTAGAGTAGTGAAACTATAGAGCATTTGATCTATAAATAGATCTTTGCCTGCTGTGCTTGTTATGCCGAAGGCGTTTCCTGGAGCAGAGCGACCTAACTTATTAAATTAACGGTTCAGTTTATTTGAAAATGGATGCAGGACAATCAAAATGTTCTTGGCCGTTCGTTTTCGTTGCCGCCGAAATTCGTAGATTAGTTGAGTCATGCGTGCGATTTCTAATGCAGCTGTACCACAAGTGAATGACTCAACAGAAATACATCCTGATCAAGCCTAGAATTTGACGGTCACCCCTATCTGTCATATGAAATTTTTTTGATGGTTTGGTCATTTAAATGCCTGTCAAAAAAATTGTTTAATTTATGAATTTTTATAATATAAAATCTTTTTATAAATGCAATATCTTGAAAAATTAGTAATAAATAAAAAATCTACTGTTATAATTAACAATTAGCAAAAGTTTCTAAGTTCATATTAATAACAAATCTTGTTAAATATATTTTATAAGTTAAAAAATAATTATATTCTATTTTGAAAAGATTCTAAATTAATATATATTTTTATAACAATATTATAAGTCACATATATTAATATAAAAAAAATGATAACTATTATAAAAATGTCAAAAGTTTCTAAATTTGTTTTAGAAAATATTCAAAAAAGTTATATTCTATTCTAATTTAGTTTATCTTTTTACAATAAAAATTATAAAATGATATATATTATAAGTTAAAATATTATATTATATTTCGCTTATAATAATTTTTTACGATTTAATAAGTACTTGTCTTTATAGTGTTCTAATTATAAGTTTATAGACTTTGTTTAGAATAATTTAATTTTGATTGTAGTAAGTTTTGTAACAATGAATGAATACAAGAAGAAATAAATAAGATAAAGAGTAGTTGGAAGATATGAATAGTAATTTTGTAATTGGTATAAGAGGGCAGCGACTATCCAACCCCAGGAATGCACGAGGCATAGATGTTGCATCCATGGATAGTTGTTGCCAACATTACATGCATGTACCGTCGTTCTACGTGCTGCATATTTTCACTGCAATGACTGTGTTAGAAATAAAAGTACAATTTATTATATATTACTATTATAAAATAATTTAAAGAGTTAAAATTTAAAAAGTATAATTTATGTTTTTTTTTTTTCTTTTCTTCAAATTTCATTATTAACTTTAATGTTTTTTTTATATTTAATTGGATTGTTAATTTTTTGTGATAATAATTTTTTAAAAATAATTTTCTTTTAATAATATTTTAAATTTTATTTTTTATATAAGAAATAAAGAAAAATTAATATAGACAGTGTAAATATCTTAATCATGTTATTTAAGTATAATAAAATTTTATACTTATTCAATCACTGATATTCAATCTTATATTCTTATCAAAATTAGTGATTGAATATTATAAAATTTTATCAAATTTGAGAGTAAAAATATTAATTCAAGAAAATCAAAACATAGTTATTAAAAAAATGGAAAATATGGTTACATTTATCTTCAAAATATTTAAAATGTATTTATTATATATTATATTTATATAATGTCAATTTATTTTTTAATATTTTATATAGTGTAAATTTAATTTTTAAAATATTATTATTATATTTTTTTTCGATACATAATATTATTATTATATATTATAAATTATCAAATAAAAATATAATGTAATATATAATTAATATAAAATATATATTATTATATATTTTTTTATAGTAAAAATTATTAAATACAAATATAAAATTATTATAATTAATAACTAATACAATTTTATATAATACAAATTAATTTAACATGTAAATATAATGCAACACATAATTACTATATAATACATATTTTATACAATTGATAGAAAATATGATTGCATTTATATTTTAAAAGAATTAAATGTATTTATCATATGTTATATTTATATAATGTCAAATTATTTTTTTAGTATTTTATATAATGTAAATTAAATTTTTTAAATGTTATTATAATTATATTTATTATATATTATAATTTATATTAGAAATTATTAAATAAAATATATTTTAAATAACTAATAACAAATTTATAGTAGAAATTATTAGAAACAAATATAAAGTTATTATAATTAATAATTAATATATTTTTATATAATACAAATCAAATTAATATATAAATATATGTATTGTTATATATTGCATTATATTTATATATTAATTTAATTTGTATTATATAAAAATATATTATGTATTTTATCTAAAATAAGTTCTTAGGTAATAATTACTATATGTATTAATGCATGGATGCACCTGTGCATCTAATTAGTTCTTAGGTAAATGTTAAAATTAAAATATTTATTTTTAGAGCCATCCATGCATCATCCATGGATAATACATATAGTAATTATTACCTAAGACATATAGTAATTATTAACTAAAACATTTACCTAAGAACTAATTAGATGCACAGGGGCATCCATGCATCATCCATGGATAATACATGTAGTAATTATTACCTAAGACATATAGTAACTATTAGCTAACAAACTTACCTAAGAACTAATTAGATGTACATGGGCATCCATGCATTAATTCATATAGTAATTATTACCTAAGAACTTATTTTAGATAAAATACATAATATATTTTTATATAATACAAATTAAATTAATATATAAATATAATGCAATATATAATAATGCATGTATTTATATATTAATTTGATTTGTATTATATGAAAATATATTATTTATTAATTATAATAATTTTATATTTGTATCTAATAATTTCTACTATAAAATATAAAATATTATATATATATTATTTAAATTATATTTTTATTTAATAATTTCTAATATAAATTATAATATATAATAAATATAATAATAATAGCATTTAAAAAATTTAATTTACATTATATAAAATAATAAAAAATAATTTGACATTATATAAATATAACATATGATAAATACATTTAATTTTTTTAAAATAAAAATGCAATCATATTTTCCATCAATTATATAAAATATGTATTATATAGTAATTATGTGTTGCATTATATTTACATGTTAAATTAATTTGTAATATATAAAAATGTATTAATTATTAATTATAATAATTTTATATTTGTATTTAATAATTTTTACTATAAAAAAAATATAATAATATATATTATATTATATTTTTATTTGATAATTTATAATATAATATATAATATATAATAAATATAATAATAATATTTTAAAAATTAAATTTACATTATATAAAATATTAAAAAATAAATTGACATTATATAAATATAATATATAATAAATACATTTTAAATATTTTGAAGATAAATGCAACCATATTTTCCATGTTCTTTAATAGCTATGTTTTGATTTTCTTGGATTAATACTTTTACTCTCAAATTTAATAAAATTTTATAATATTCAACCACTAATTTTGATAAGAGTATAAGATTGAATATTAGTGATTGAATAAGTATAAAATTTTATTATACTTAAATAACATGATTAAGATATTTACACTGTCTGTATTAATTTTTCTTTATTTCTTATTTACAAAATAAAATTTAAAATATTATTAAAAAAATATTTTAAAAAAATATTTTAAAAAAATTATTATCACAAAAATTTAACAATCCAATTAAATATAAAAAACGTTAAAGTTAATAATGAAATTTGAAGAAAAGAAAAAAAAACATAAATTATACTTTTTAAATTTTAACTCTTTAAATTATTTTATAATAGTAATATATAATAAATTATACCTTTATTTCTAAGGCTGTTAGCATTGGGGTGAACGTATGCATCACGTAGAACGATGTCTCACCAGTGTACAAATGCGTAGTTTCCAAAACCCCGCCCTAAAAATGATGGTACGTGCATGTAATGTTGGCAGCAGCTATCCATGGATGCAACATCCATGCATAGCCGCTCAATCATTTCAAAACACACTACTTTAGGTACTCATATCTTCCAACTACTCTTATCTTATTTATTTTTTTGTTGTAATTTTTTCTTGTTACAAAACTCAATACTACAATAAAAATTAAATTATTATAAATTAGATATAAATATTATACACAAATTGAATTTGTAATTATTCTAAGCATTCAATTAATAAGGGAAAGCTATGTTTATTTTGTGTAACTAGAATGTTCATTGTTACAATATAGCTTTGAATGTGTAAATTATATCAATTAACTTGTTAGATGATTGTTTATAAAGAAGAGCATTTAAGTATTAAATAAAGAAAGTTTTTTTTAGACCTTTTCATGTTGGAGGTGAGAGTATTTGATCATGTTGATAAAGAGATTGTTGGGATTCAAAATATATATTTTGGAAAAAGTGACATCGTCAATTAAATAAATAACACTAAATATAATAATTGTTTATCCAAACATAGAACATAATGTTTCTAAAACTATCTTAGGGAAAAAGTTATAAAGTGAGTTTATCTTTTCACCCTCAATTTATGCATCTGAATTTTCTTGTTGTTTATCACTTGCAATTCACATAAGAAAAAATGATTTGTAATAGGAATTGATTGCAACCATGAGAATAAAATTTGATTATTAATTTCACACTTTCTTATGTTTTGAAAAGGAGAAGAATAAAGATTATAAGTAAGTTTATGTTGATTTTAATGTTGATTTGGGAAGTAGAGGGTTGTTGATAAACCAACAGATGGAATGAGAACTCCACTAGATTCATTTGAGATTAAACTAAATTCCAATAGTAGATGATAAAGATCAGACCCTTCATGCATTTTACAAGGGCATCAAATTCATGCTAATAACCGTGTGGGAGACAATGCTCTTGTTGGAGATATAATCTCACCTGCTCCATTTAATACCCCAGTTATACTTGTTAGCTCAACATGCTCCATATCTCAGTATTGAAGATAATCTCAAATCATATCTTCAAGATATCTCTCAGCATTGAAGTTAATTTGCCACCGTATCTGCATTGGATCACAAATTGGTCCCAACATTAAAGAGAAATTTAAGAAGCCAACTTTTGGAAAAGGATATGAAAAGATATGAATGGATTGTGCATTTACTCCTGGCCTCACAAGTTTTGTGGGTGCATTAGAAAATATTATTTTATGTTTATCTTGAAGTCTCTAGAAGATGCTTTTAGGTTTTTATATGTTTTGCCTTGTTGTTGCGTAATTGAGAGAAGAAGGAGATAGCAAAAAAAGATATCAGAAGTTTGAAGTTAATTATGGATGAGCTGAAGCTCTGTAATCTCATTTTGATCAATATAAAAATATGATGGTTTTTTATTTCTATTGCTTGTTTTCATTTCTGTGTTTATTTTTGTTTATGCTCCCCCTTTTGAATCCGACATTTGGTATCAAAGCTAAGGGTCATGAGAAGATCCAAGGAGTATCAGAGCCTGATGAAGAACCTAGAGAGCTCAAAAGTATGAGCCAGAGGAGGACATAATATAAGAACAAAGAGCGTATGGTAAGAGATCCAAAGATTGTGGGAGAGTTTGTTGCGCAAGAGTTTGAGAAGATCCCTGAGTTTCCTAAAGAAAGAACAATTGTACGAAGCCCCAGATTATGAAGGATTTGAGATTTCAAAGTAGAGATCATTGGTTTCAAAGAAGGCATAGGAGCCTTGTCTAAGTAATGTTTCCCCAGTCCAAAGAAGATTATCAATGCACAGATCTAAGGAGCTCGCTAGCCAGAAAAACAAGTCCCATTTTTCAAAGAACCCAGACCACAGTTGATTGTTGATGCCTGCAAGGAGAAAGATAAGCAGTCAAAAGGCAAGCCATGAAATTGCTAAAAATTTCAAATCCTTCCGAGATCTGTTAAAGTTGCCAAAGGATATTAGTTTGGGCTTGGAGAATGAAGTGAGATGCTAGAAGAAAAAGAGGTCATCTGTTTGAATGAGAATATTTTGCCACTACAATTAAGGAAATTGTTTGTAGTCTTTTGGTGTGTGAAGCAGTCTTCGTGTAGTGTTGTTGTGTTGTAATCTCAGTTGAACTTAAATGTTTAGCCACCGAATCCAAAAGAAGAGTTTGTAACATCTGTTGGCAAAAGACATAAGAAAGTTAGAAGATTGAAGCAGAGATAAAAGAAGCACTAGTACATATATGGGTTGTTGTTCTGTGTACTCGCCAAAGGAGGTGTAGTCAATCAAGGAAGGGAAGAATCATTTTCTGACTCTATTGACTAGAGAGAAAAGGGAGTCATGACTGCAGTTAAAGACTAAGGGTTTTGTGAAAGTGTCTTGTCAGGCCATCACAAAATAAAAGAGATCACAAAAGCTAAAGATAGTTGCTAAGAGGAAGCCATTGGAGGATTGAAACAGTCAAAACAAAACAAGAAAAGCCGCCTAGAGATTTGGGTGAAGTCATAAAAATGTGATCATTAAAGAAAGGAGTTAGTCGCAAGAGGAGGAAGACTGTGATCTGCCATTGACTGGGAACCAAAAATAGCATAGTCATAGCTATCAAGGATAATTCGTCTGAGGGGTTCACAGCCTTTGAAAAGGCCACACCATTTGTGAAATCAAAGAATAAGAAGCCTTAGGAGAAGGCCACGAGATTTTAGGAGAAGCTGTGCAATAACCTACAAGAAGAAGAAGCTGCCATTCAAAGAAGTCACTACTGTTGTAGCAGTCGTAGAAATTGTTCCCAAACAAGGAGGAGATTGAGCAAATAAGAAAGGTCAAAGAGATTTGAAGATCGTTATTTTTTTTAAAGACGAAGCTATCATTGCCAAGTTCTGAAGTTTCAAGAAGATTGGACTCACTGAAGTGCAAGAAGCAAATGTGCATGGGTGGCTGTTGAAAAGAGGCCAGGCCAAAACTATGGAAAGTGAAGATTAAAGATAGACATGTAAAAGAAGAAATCTGCATAAATAAGAAGGATTGATTTGAGAGAAGAAAACACTCAAGTTTGAAAGAGATTGGGAGAGAAGAAAGAAGAATTCATTGACAATGTAAGCACAACTGTAGCTGTTGAAGGATTTAATCAGTCAAAAGAAATTGTGAAGAAACAAAGTGAAGGCACGTGAAGCCTCCGGAAGATAAGACTTGTAACGAAATCAAGTAAGGTAAGTTAAAATTATTTGTTACAGATGGGAAAAGTAGGAAAAAGAGTTAAAAAGGAGAATGAAATTTTAGTAACTTTAAAAGATGTCTTAGAAGAAGAGTCGTTAAATGTTAAGAAATGCAATTCAGAATTGGTAGCAAGGAAATATGAAATTATATGTGAAAATGATGCCTTGAGTAAAGAATTGGATGAAGTTAAAAAGAAAAATACAGAATTGGAAGAGAAATTAAAATTGTCTAAAAAGGAAAGAGGAAATACAAAATAAGTTGAAGCTTGTTGAAGGTTTGGAACAAAAACTGAAAAAATTAGAAGAAGAAGAAAACAGTTTTCAAAAGGAAGAGATATTAAAATTGCAGCAAGAAAATGAATGTTTGAAGACAAAGCCAGTTGTGCATGATATTTCTTGTGATACAAATGATTTTCATTTTGATCAATCAAATGAAGAATATAACTTTGTTGAAATCGTGTGTGAAGAAAAATATATTGATGAAGATGAACATGTTAATGAGTCTGAATTTGATTATGCAAATGCTATTTGTTTTGATGACAATGTTGGTATGAAAATTATGAAAAGAATGGGATACAAAGGAGAAGGATTGGGAAAGCAAGGACAAGGAATGAGACAACCAATTGAGCCAACAATGAGGCCAAAGTATGAAGGTCTCGGGTATGTCCTAGGAAAAGGGAATGATCCTACAAGAGTAGGTAAATTTGTTCAAGAAATGAAAAGTGTTGAGTGTACACATTGCCAAAGAAAAGGTCATATTGAGGATAAGTGTTGGAATTTGCATCCTTGCAACATATGTGGATTAAAGAATCATTGTGAGAAAATGTGTTTGAACAAAGATTGGAAGAGTGAATCAATGACAGATTGCATAAGAATGGATTGTGGATGGGTCTATGGTTCAAGTTGGAAGAAGTTTACAGGTATGTTCAAAAAATTGTACAAATTTTCACATGTGAAAAATAATAACAATCATAAAAGGTATGAATGTTCAAAAGAGCTGAAAAATATTTTGAGTGAAAAGAAATTGTTGTCTAATGAGACATTTTCAGATTGTGAAGATATTGAAAGTTCCATGTTGATGTTTTGAAACAAGAGTTGGAGAAATTGTTGCAACAGTTGAAAAAGCCAAATGAATGGCATAATCATTGAGAGTTGAAAATGGTTTGACAATTTAAAAAAAAAAATCAAAAAACATGGTTGCAAACACAAAACATAGAAGTGTAAGAAGAAGCCTCAAGAGCTTCTAAGTTTGAGTGTTGGATGCCTCGTATGCAAGGGGTCATATGCAAGGAAATTCAAAGATTCAGAGAAGTAGTTGAAGCTACCATTGCAGAATTCAAAGTTTGATACAGCAGCAACTGTTGCAAAAACAATTAATTATAAAAAGATTGTAGATGTTGAAGCATCAGTAAAAAGGCAAAGGAAGAAGCTCCAAAAACTTTCAGCAAAATAGTTGCTTCGGAATATCTGCAACAGTAATACAAAAAGTTGTCATGCGTCAGAAGTTTTTCTACGGAAAGACATTGCTCCAGAAAGTTAGCTCCAAAAATCTTGAATGGTAATAAAAAATCATAAAGTCACAAGACTAAGAGGGAATGCTCAAGAGAACAAAACAAAGATAGAAAAAGGATAAAAGTCAGTTGAATAGACTTTGTGTAGTAGCACACAAAAAATAACATCATTGATGCCATATCATCAGTAAAAGAAGTCAACAAAAATGAAGTTGCTGCCAAGGGGAATAAGAAATGCAGGCCGCTGTAAATTAGTTGAAGACGCTGCCATGATAGAAGGAGATTACTGTAAAAACAACCAAGAGGATCCAAGTCATAGACAAAAAAAATAGAAAGAGAGCAACACAACTCTGCAACAAGCAAGAATGTGGTGTAAGGAAGAAGAAAAAGCATCGAAGCTCTGCTATAAAAAGATCAGGAAGAAGACAGAGCGACACAACTCACAATTTTTTTTATACAAGAACAATGCAAGAAAGAGGATATTATAAAAGATCAGAAGATCTCAGGAAAATCTCAGTTGTATGAGGTCATAAAAGGTCAATTGAAGTTGTCAATGAGTAAAGAAATAGCATAGCCAAATGCTGCAACACTTTGAAATCAGAACATGGATGCTCCAGAACTTGAAGTCAGATGCTCCGGAACTTGAAGGAAGATGCTCCGTAACTTTTGAACATAATCTAGGAACAAAAGGAAGATGCTCAAAAACTTGAAGGAGGATGCTCTGAATTTTTTTTGAGATGAATGATCGTAGTTGAGATTAAGGGGGAGTGTTGGAGATATAATCTCACATGCTCCATTTAATACCCCAGTTATACTTGTCAACTCAGCATGCTTCATATCTCAGTATTCAAGATAATCTCAAATCATATCTTCAAGATCTCTCAGCATTGAAGTTAATCTGCCACTGTATTTGCATTGGATCACAAATTGGTCCCAACATTAAAGAGAAATTTAAGAAGCCAGCTTTTGGAAAAGGATACAAAAAGATATGAATGGATTGTGCATTTACTCCTGTGCTGGCCTCACACATTTTGTGGGTGCATTAGAAAATATTATTTTATGTTTATCTTGAAGTCTCTAGAAGATGCTTTTAGGTTTTTATATTTTTTGCCTTGTTGTTGCGTAACAGAGAGAAAAAGGAGATAGCAAAAAAAATATCAAAATTTTGAAGTTAATTATGGATGAGCTGAAGCTCTGTAATCTCATTTTGATCAATATAAAAATATGATGGTTTTTATTTCTATCGCCTGTTTTCATTTTTGTGTTTATTTTTGTTTATGCTCGCCCTTTTGAATTTGATAGCTCTTACCAGGAACCTTCATCTAGATATTGACCACAACTAACACATAATTCAAAGTAAAAAATAAAATTTGAAAAATATTAATATTTTTATAAAAAATTAAAATATTACATATTAAATTATAAAATTTATTTTCCAAAAAATATAAAGAGGTTTCTTTAAAACATGTCTAATGATTTAGTAAAAGGCAGTTCTGATCGATTCACATGAAAGAAAAATAAGTTTCATATAAGCTTGTGGTTTTTACATATACTCGAGCAAACTAAAAGTTGATACTATATGTTGCTAACTTATTCAACAATAAGAGTAGAAACTATCCCACAAAGCACTAATAGTGTTACTAACAGAAAGTAGTCTGCAACACTTTCCTCCATTCTTTATGGCAGAGTGTAGCCTATAAAACACAAAGAAGAGAAACTCATTGTCAAGTAAATTTTGTAGAACTAATAGTTAGCTATTATAAAGAATAACCTTATAATGTTGATGGCAAGAGGAGTCTATAGAATTTTAAGTATGTAAGATATATAAGAATGTATATATGAGTGAAGGAAATTTTATTCTTACTTTCACACTTGTAGCTTGAGTGATTGAGCTGAAGTTGCAGCATTTTGGAATGGTCAGTGTAGCCTGTGGATTGAAGGCCTTTTGAGATTCACCAAACATTATCAAAGCACAAAGGAATGCAAGATTTCTTGCCACATCAAGAGGTGCAACACAACATTTGGAGGAAACAAATGCCTATCGATCTTGGCTTGCCTCTACACATGGTGCCATTTTCAAGGCTGCAACTTCCACTAAAGTGTTCCCACACTCCCCTGCACCCATTACCATGTGTGCCATTAAAGCTACTGAAAATAGCATAACAATGGTGGACTTGAACACAGACTCCATTGGATTTCCTTTTTCTTTACTTTTTTCTCTTAGATGAACAATGTTTGATTTGTGTAGGATGGTATGATTGTTTGTGTGGATTTTATAGGACCGTGAAAGTGGTGAAAATAATGGATGAGAAGGTGGGCAGTCTTTGACTATTAAGCACCCAACTTAGTGAAAGATGGGCATGAGAGGGATGGGGAAAGGGTGTATTTAAAATTATTTTTTCATTATAGTGGGTTACTTTATTGGTCTTATGGATAATTTAAATGTTGACAAATGTTGAGTTGCAGGGTGGTAGTATATGTTTATTCTAGGTTGATTGATTATGACTTTTTCATTGTTTCTCATCCAAAATATGTCACTTCATTTTATTTTTTTGGGTAGTGTGTCAGTAGTTTATGCTGAGGTGGTTATATTCTTTGTTTCATTTGAAGTTGTATCAACTCAACTCTAATGACAATTTTGTAGATATAAATGTTTGAGATCATGCAATAATCACACAATATTAAACCTTTGATACCAATTCGACCAGCAACAACCATGGGTTGATTTATTTCAGCATTTTCTTTTAATTTTTTCTCCCATATAAATGCAATTAAATAACCATGAAAAACATATACCCACATTCCATAACATACATGTAAATACATATTTGAGGACACACATTTCAATTAACTTTTTTAAAATTTAAACTTCATAAAATAAGAAATAGAGACATTGATACACCAAGAAGAATGATAAATTTATAAACATACCACACCCTTGTTAAAGGGTTATGCCTCCTCAACAAGAGTGCCAACTATAGCCATTAATTTTTAGGGCACTGTTTGGTAGCAAAGAAGCCCACACTAATTTTTTTCTAAGTAATATGAGCTATACCAATCCAAAAATTCTAAAGAAAGACATGATATTGCAACCAATACCAAAGATGACATTTTTGCAGTTGATGTTCTTGCAGACAAGGCAATGCAACCAACACTACCGTTTTTGCAACGAACCATGGCCTTGCCTATGACATCACAACAGACTTGACTATATTCATGATATTTGCAATGTCCTTTAAAACATGTTTGTACTTCCTCAAAAAATAGCAATTCACAAGATTTACAGATGAATTTTTTGCAGAACCATATTTAGGGAAAAACAAGTACCCGCACCCAGACTACCAAACAAGTATTTTGAGGCCCCTAAAATGTTACACAAAAAATCAAGATTCTTATAAGAGGGAAAATGAAGTTTAAAAAAATTGATAGATAAAATTTACTAAATTGTTCCCAAAAATATCAGAATCATTATCATAAAGGAAAAAAGAGTTAAAAAAACAATACAAATTAGTTAAATTAAGAGCTTAGAGACAAAAAAATACTAGAAAACCAGTCGCATGCAATACAAAGTATAGTGTTTGAAATAATAAGCAGATAGGATAAATTTCAGATCCCCTAGAAAAAGCACCCAGAGAATTATTGAGTTTGATAATCTTGTGTGAATAAAGACTTCGGGGATTTACATGCCATCGTAATAAATAACAAAATGAAGCCATCAAAGATTCTTTAGGGTTTTATAATAAGGTGTATACAAAACAAACCTAAATAAGGGTATTTGACAAGCCGCGTTGCAAATAATGGGATCATGTTCAAAAGACACCGATGATAGAATACTTAGAAGAAAGGAATAATTCTCTCTCTACCCCACCTCTAATATGGAGTTTAATTAATTGCAGAAACACCAAACATTTTATCTGAAGTCTACATCAAATTGTGTTTATCAAATTTCATTTGAACTCGAACATCTCACTAAATATGAAGATAGGAAACTCTAGCTTCCAAAAGAGGGCTATCTTAAAGGAATATAGCAAACCTATACTACAATCAACATAGTGCGACAGTAACTCTGAAGGTAACAAAACTAATATTGATCTTGTACTTGAGGCTATTCAGATGATACAGGCTATTTATACTGAGGAAGATAATTACGAGAGACAAGCTATTTATAAGGATGTTGGCCAATGTTACATGTGTCTAGGAGAAATGGTTTCGAGAAGAGATATTGTGTGTTTCATCTATGGGAAAAGCAAGCTTCTCAAATATATACAATAAAAATCAGTGAAAACTTTGCAGCCAATGGTGCGATTGTTACAAATACATTTTACAATTATAGAGAAGTTGGTAAAAGTAAGAGTCACAAGAGTCTTCCTTAAGATAGGAATGCACTATCAATCCCAAATGCATAGGGTATTTCATTGGTCTTCCTGGCGAATTAGCGTTCTTAATGTTGTTACAATTCTTAAAGTTTTTGTTCAGTCATCAAGCATTTGTTATACTTTTAGGTGTTTCCTTTATTTATGGGACTACCAGATTTCATCATTTATTGCCAACCAGCAGTAGGTATGAATTTAAATGCCAGTGCTTGGTTTCTAGTAACCAACATTTGTGCTTGTAATGGATGCCAATATAAACAAACATCCATTGCACTACCATTAGTGAATAAATAGCAACAACAGTAGTGAACTGAAAGATAAGAGAGTCGGGAGATAAAACCTTAGAAACACCCCCATGGGTGAATGCTTCAACATCCAATATTGTTGGTCCATCTGAAGGCGGTGGAACATTTGATGCAGGAGTTCTAACTATCCTTGTTTGAGCCTTTCTACCTTCAGACGGCGGATCTTCCATCATATACACTGATGTGGATGCTTTGTTTCACTACAATTAACTACCTTTGATTTTTGTGTGTCACCTAGTTGCTTCAGGATCGATAACAAACTCAATGACAATCTCAAGATTCTGCAAAAATTGAGTTGTGTTGTCAATGATGCCGATGAGAAATAATGGGCAGAGTTTGCAGGAAAATTATTACGAAACCCTACCAAAGAAAAACTTTTTTTAAAAATGGGCCGAAACAAAACCACTCTCCCCACGGTTGCTCTTCAATATATTCACAGTAAGCGAAAAAAATTATCTAAAAATATTGGTACTTTAGACCTAGGCGAGGAATGCTTCGCCTGCCTGGAAGTTGTTTTTCCCAGCGTGAGACAACTTTTCGGGTTAAAGCTGCTACAAACATTAAGCAAGAAACAACGAACTCTCCTTATATGCATGCAAAAAAAACTAGAGAAGGGTAGGGTTTTATCGAAGGATTTTTCAAATTTTGACAAAACTTGAACACACCATAGAGAAAAATAAAAATCGCCGTTAGTTTTTCAATCTCCCCACCAAGTTTTCTTCCTCGCCATTTCCATTACACGTCTTGCATGTTCTCCATCAAATTTGGTTTTGGTAATGCTTTAAAAAATCGTTCTAACCACTCGCATGGCTAGAAAAAATATACCAAAAAAAACTCTGATAAAACAGGCTATGCTTAACATGCCGAAAAATCCATCAATAACAGTCAAAAGATTTTAGCCAATCACATTGATGAAAAATATTTTCAAAAATTTATAAAATTAAAAAATTTACATGTTGACTTTAGAAAACAAAAAAAATCTTATTTAAATTTAAAATACTAACTTGTAATTGGTTGACAAAAAATTTATTAATAACCATTTAAACAAGATTTAGCAAAGTCATTGCAATAGTACTGCCTTAACGACAAGTACTAAAAAAAAAAGTCATTAGAAATCACCAAGAATAGTCATGAAGATGAAATGAATGCATTATTTTCTTCACCAGCGTCCAAAGTATGTAGGAAAACATTTTTTAAAAAATCGCCAACAAACAATACAAACTCTCAAATACGAGGACTCCCCAATCAAGGAAGAAATTTAACAATTTTTAAAAAATCAATGCGGTTGATAAATTGTGGCAGAATTGAAATGCAATAAGAGAATTCAAATAGATAATCAAGGAGACTATTTGTGGGCCCCGTAGTATCCTAATTTCGCACTTCTCAAAATCTTATGTGGAAATTTCAAATCACTCCCAATTTTTTAGAGTAGCTTACTTGGCAAGCCCCTTGCTTATAACTAAGGTTTCAAGGCCGCCTCATCAAATATAATGCCACATCAGCATGCCTTTTGTCAAGGTGTCCAAAAAGGCCAAAAAAAAGTGAAACCGATATTTGTGCATCTACATCATGTTTTATTGGGAACTGATGTGGCATCACATGATTTCTTACTTTTTAGATCTAAGGAATATATTTCATTTAATTATGGGTAGTCATCATCAACACTAACAACTTAAAAGTCACAACTATTGGTCTGATATTGTTGAAAATATTGAGCATTATATATGCTATCACAACTATTGGAACATGCTCAAGTACTAGGTCCTTTCCCCTAATGACACACAAGACTAAATTGTTACTTTCCTACCCACATGATCAGTGAAGGATTGCAATTTGGATTAAATGGAATGGGTAACACCACCTCTAGCAAGGACAACTCATACATAAAGGACAACATTTTCTACAAAACACAAGCAAAATTAAACCAAATGTAAGTCAAACTAGGTAAAAACAATTTTGTCAACAGATAATATGGTGATCATTGATGTTCGAATTTGTTGGTTCACATTAAGTGTGCTTAAGCTAGAGTAGTACTGGGATGGGTGAATTAAAAACAAAGCAAAGAACAAAACAACCACGTTGATTGTTATTATTCATAAATTGTTGTTACAAATTTATAGATCTTTTAAACTCACCAGTTTCCCTATCAAACCGGTAAAGAGTCTTACAATGCATAGCAATTGTTGCCAGCCAACTACAAATAATCTACAGTTAACTAAATATTATTGATACCTAAATGAATGACTAATTAACATGCAATTGACACATTTGCAGTTAAGTTGGAGCATATATTCCAACACCCCCTCTTAATGCAACAACACTACAACACTAAACTGATTGACTACAAAACAATAGAAAATTCATTATGTAGAAGTTGTTCTTTGAAATCAGTTCTCAGACCAATAAGAATTCTTCAAGCTTCTCCCAAGTATAGTCACCTAGCTATCATCCAAGTTCCCAACACCATTGGAAACCATTTGCACATGAAGTGTCTCATCACCCTCGTAAAGGTATGCTATTGAACTTCTAGATTTCATATCCCCCTCTGAACTATTGGACAATAATTCTCACATGCATGTCTCGTAACCCCAATGAGGTATAGTTCTTGGTCCACAAGCACCTCAGACTATTGAGCATCTATCTATCCTCTACTACATCCTTAACTGTCTTCAAAATGTTGACCTCTTCAAAATAATGCAACTAGCTCATCTTCAATGAAATCATCATCACTACCAACATCTGATGGTTCTTCATGAACCTTGCTATATTTATTGATTCTTTAATTTTCCCTTTGAGAAGATGATTAGCACGAATTTTACAATTAATTGCTACATGAACAATTTTCTTACAATAGTAACATTCAATCTCACTTTTACTTAGCATTCTCTTTCCCATTCTTTCTTTTTAGTATAATACAAGCTTTGGTTGAGTGTCTCCTCCAGAATCTCTTGTTGTTCCTCTCTTTTCTTCAACTAAGAGTGTTGAGATCATATCATCTAAAGTCTTTGTGAATGTTTCACAGTAGAAGGATTTTGAATAGTAGTAGATTTACACCCTCACACTGGCAGCGACTTCTTCTCCAAATCTATGTTGTTGTTCTTGCAACCCTCTATACATAATTTACTGTTGGCTATGTTCTCTATTGTTGGACTTTGATCCTACTTTGAAAACTGCTAGAGGCTACCTCAGCCAACGCTCCTTCCATTTGGCTACAGGCACCTGGCACCATTTTCTACATAGACAACAGAGCACTATGGAGCTAACTTTTAATACTAAAATTTGGGAAGGTAGATTTCTACGTACCAACTCAAGGATCTGAAACATGTTATGTGGCTCTGATACCAAATTAAATATAGAGCAAAGAACAGAACAACCACGGTGATTGTTATTATTCATAAACTGTTGTTACAAATTTATAGATCTTGTAAACTCACCAGTTTCCCTATCAAACTGGTAAAGAGTCTTACAACACATAGAAATTGTTGTCATCGAACTACAAATAATCTATAGTTAACTAAATATTATTGACGCCTAACTGAATGACTAATTAACATGCAATTGACACATCTGTAGTTAAATCGGAGCATATATTCCAACACCCCCTCTTAACGCTACAACATTACAACACTAAACTAATTGACTACAAAACAATAGAAAATACATTATGCAGAAGTTGTACTTTGAAATCAATTCTCAGACCAATAAGAATTCTTCAAGCTACAACCAAGTATAGTCACCTAGCTATCATCCAAGTTCCCAACACCATTGGACACCATTTGCACATGAAGTGTCTCATCACCCTCATAAAGGTATGATATTGAACTTCTAGATTTCGGATCCCCTGAGCTGAACTGTTCGACACCAATCCTCACATGCATGTCTTGTAACCCCAATGAGGTATAGTTCTTAATCCACAAGCACCTCAAACTATTGAGCATCTATCTATCCTCTACTGCATCCTTCACTATCTTCAAAATGTTGACCTCTTCAAAATAATGCAACTGGCTCATCTTCAATGAAATCATCATCACTACCAAAATTTGGCGGTTCTTCATGAACAACTATATTTACCGATTCTTTAATTTTCCCTTTGAGAAGATCATTAGCACGAATTTTACAATTAATTGTTGTATGACCAATTTTCTTACAATAGTAACATTCAATCTCACTTTTACCTTGCATTCTCTTTCCCATTCTTTTCTTTGAGTATAATGCAAGCTCTAGTTGAGTGTCTCCTCCAGAATCTCCTGCTGTTCCTCTCTTTTCTTCAATTAAGAGTGCTGAGATCATATCATCTAAAGTCTTTGAGAATGTTTCACAACAGAAGGATTCTGAACAATACTAAATTTATACCCTCACACTGGTAGTAGCTTCTTCTCCAAATCTATGTTGTTCTTCTTGCAACCCTTTGTACAAAATGCATTGCTTGCTATGTGCTTTATTGCTGGACTTTGATCCTGCTTTGAAAACTGTTGGAGGCTACCTTAGCCAACACTCCTTCCATTTGGTTGCACGCACCTAGCACCATTTTCTACATAGACAACATAACACTATGGAGCTAACTTTTAATACTAAAATTTTGGAAGGAAGATTTCCACGTACCAACTCAAGGATGAAACATGTTATGTGGATCTGATATCAAATTAAAAATAGAGCAGAGAACAGAACAACCACGTTGATTGTTATTATTCATAAACTGCTGTTACAAATTTATAGATCTTGTAAACTCACCGGTTTCCCTATCAATCCGGTGTAGTCTAGCAAAATGCATACCCTTGCATTTCCACACTTGTTTGGGCCTGCCTTGCTTTATTTATGCTTCTTTATGGCTTAATTGGTCCTATTTTGCATCCACAAGCCTAATAAATTGTATACTTTTATGGAAAATCCAGACAAACCTCAAAAGATAAATGATCATTTAATGTTTCTCTGTGTGTGTCCCTGATTTTTGGAGTGGGACTAAAATGCCACCTAGGGCATCTTTGTCCTCCATGGGTCTTGGGAACCCGATATTGAAAACACCTAAAAAGGTCCCTTTTTGGAGTCTATGCCTCGAGATTTGAGCCTTGGGACTAAGATGCCACCTAGGGCATCTTAGTCTTCCTTGGATTAATTTTGGGATTCAATTTCATATTTGGGCGGGATTTAGGCTCCTTTATTTAATGATTTCATATTTCAGCTTGTTGTGGTGTAATTTCAAGATATTAAGCATGAATAAGTATAAATACAAGGTTCCCTCTCTCATTTTCTCATAACAAAATAAAAAGCATTCAAGTATTCATTCCTAAGGAAATTTTATGCATTCAAGAGCAATTCATCAAGCATTAGAAGCCATCATCAAGATTCAAGCATCATGTCAAGGGTTTAGTGCATCCATTCGTGTTGTTGAGCCATGATTGTGGATGTAGCATTGAAGATCTATTTGCAACCATTGTTCACATAATATTCCAAGATCCAAGATCTACATTCTTCATGGCCACTACATGGTAGATTGCAGATTTTCTTCACAAGACATCATACAAGGTGATATCATTTACACATTTCATGTTTCATGATTCATTTCATCATTTGGTTTAATTACCTAAAAGGGGTTTGACCAAGGAAAATCCCCATTCACTAACAATCAACAAGTTTTCCCTCTCTTGTGTGTTTGTGATTGCAAATCAAGGTTGAAGACTTGAAGATCATTTCGAGTGCAAGATAGTCTTAGTCCACAAAAAATAGCAGCAGGACTAATACGCCATCTTGGGCGTCTTAGTCCACAAGACTTTTTAGCAACATCTTTACATTTCCAGAATCCTCATAGGATCTCCAGACTTCCTAGGTACACACATACTATCTTGTTGTTGCATAATTTCATCATTTGCATCTTTCATTTAGCTTACATTTCTAATTATAGGTCATTTTTCATATCACATTGTGTTTTCCAACATTCTCTTTTCCAATCATTTGCTTGGTGGTAAACCTCTTAGAACTCAAAGAACCTCCTCCTAGGTCCTCCTAATTGTGAAATTGACTCACCTTGTGAGGTTGATAGTCAATCCAATTAGGACTCCTAGGACATTATTGAATGATTTGTGTGGAGAAATAGTGATATCTTTAGATCTCCATTTTGCTTCACATCATTTTGGTGAACCCGACCTTGTTGAGCATTCATTTTCTGATTTGGAGTTCATTAAAATTTGAGATCTAGATTTCATTCATTCTTGCATTGCATCTTGCATTAGTGAAATTGCATCTAGGGTTTCTCGTATTTAGTGAAAGTGCATCTAGGGTTTCTCATATTTAGTGAAAGTGCATCTAGGGTTTCTCATATTTGCATTAGTGAAAGTGCATATAGGTTGCATTTTTGCTTTCTTGCATCATTTTATCTCATTGAAAAACCGAAAAGTGCATTGTCAATCATCCTAATTACATTTAGAAACATTGCTATTACATCCAAAATTGAAAATTTTGCATTCACTTTTGCATCCAATTTTGTTCACTAATTAATTTTTCTTACATTCATTTGCACATTTTTTTGTTTCCAAACATCAGGTCTCTGGGTAGGCAACCTGGGAACACTATTATCAACCCATAATTGTCTGATTTTTTGCCAAAAACCCTTACTGGGACTAAAACGCCCTTGGTGGCATCTTAGTCCCTCTTTGGTTTTTTGTTGCAGTACCCTGTCCGAGTGATTTTCTATCTGTTTAAGCTTTTGAAACCTTCAGATTTCATCAAGAGGACTAAGACCCCCTGAGGGCGTCTTAGTCCCTGTGAAATTTTAGATTGTATTTTTCAAGATCTGAATCAACATTTTTGTGCTTCTGTTTGCTGGCATTGGTTATCTGTTTCAGTGGATTGACTTTCTGTTTCATGCATTTTACTAAATCTAGCTTAAAGTGCTTCATTTCATGCATTGCTCAATTCCATATTTTCATTTACAAAATTGCATCTTTCAGACCATTGCATACTGTAATCAGCAAATTACCTTGCTTCCAATCTGACAATTGCATTTAAACATTTCACTTTAGGTCATTGCATTGCACTTTCTTTACTTTTCCATGGTAACATGTTTTCTTTCAAGAGATGTGGTTTTGATATTATTAAAAATGGATTGCATAAGTTAAACATCCCCTCTTACGAGTTCAATTTAGATTACACCAATGAGGTCATTAAGAAACATGTTAATCATCAAACCATTAACACAATCCTTAATATTACATTGCCCATTGGTGACGATGATAGTGTAGACAATCATACTTATTCTTCTCTCGATACCTCTCCTCTTAGTGATGAAGGTATCTTGGTGAAAGAAGATACAAGCATTGAGAGTCTTGATTGTCCCTATCCTCCTCCCCCTTTCAAATACATTAGAAAATAAGAAGATGAAATCATAGAAACATTTCTAAACATCACCTTACCTAGTCTACATTCATCCCTTGATTGTGACGACGTTTTAGTGAAAGAAGATGATATCATAGATAACCATAATTTTCCTTCTCCCAATATCCCCCCTCAATACAAAGAGGATAGGTTGGTGTTAGAAGATGAACCTATCGTGATTCATGAGAATCTTGTTCCTCTCTTCCCTAATGCTCCTACCATTTGGAATGATCTATTTGGTAATCATAGTTTTCTTTCTCTTGATGCCTCCTCTACTTTACAAAATCTAACCATGCAATGTGATTAACATCTTACAAGCTCTCCTACTAGGGTATATGGTATAGCACAAGAGAATGAGACCTTAGAAGTCATGAACAATCATAACAATCATAACAATCCTAATATCCCCACTATCGATTAACAAGAGAATCTAACCATTGATAACTTCCTTACATGTGATGAAGTCATTTTAGAAGAACCAACACTTGAATGTCAAGAACATTTGGTTTGTAGTTCTCCTAAACACTCTCCTACTAGGGAAGATATAACGATGGAATAAAATGAGGACATTGACAATAGTAATTCCTTAGATGAAGATGATGAAGTAACCTTGGACTCCTCTTCACTAAGAGATCACAAAAATGAGGATAAGTCTTTTGAGGTTATGCACATTAGATATCCCTTGGAGTATTCTCCTGAGCCTAAACTTATCCTTTATCCACCCTCGCAAAAACCACAAGTTCAAAAAAAACCCGTCCTTATCCTCGAACCACCTAAGAACAATGTTTCGCAGCAACTAAGTTACAATATTGTTGCTCATACATACAACACTAGGAACAATCCACAACCAAGACAAACCACTTCAACATTCGTCCCTTTTCCTAATCCTATCTTACCTTGTGCCCCTCGTTTTCCTCCACAAAGTGGAAAGGAGTATGATCTTGTTGAACAACTTAAGAATACTCTTGCAAAGATATCCCTCTGGTACCTAATTTAGAATTCACCTAATTACCACACCATGCTTCAAACAGCCTTACAAAGAGTTGTGGTTCCATCTAGTGCAAACCCAAATGACATAGAAACCATAATTCAAGGGATAAATGCTGACATTGTTTTCCACCAAAAGTGAACTCCCTACTTTGGAAGTGCAAAAACAATGTGATGCTCTCATGATAATAGCTCAATACAATACGAAAGGGATAAAATGAACCCCTGTGGAAAATGACTTAGCCTTAAATGTGTGAAGTGTGAACCTTTTGGATAAGATTGGTGTTGATAAATCCAAAATCCAACCCGCCTCTTTATCTATTAATGGCTTTGATAATGTGAGAAAATGACCACTTGGGGTGATCACATTACCTATCAAAGTTGACAAAGTTACATTACAAACCCCAATCCATGATATTCTTAATGATCTTTCATACAATCTCCTTTTAGGTAGACCATGGATTCATGAGATGCATGCTATGCTCTCTATCCTTCATTGTATCATAAAATATGTCTACAACAACAAAGTTTATATAATCAAATCCAATCCTAAACCATATAGTTGTCTAAAAATTGAGAAAACCAAGGAAAATCCCTTGAACACATTAACACCAACAACACAAATGGAACCCATGCAACAAAAAGACAGAAAAACACATTGAGGAAGTCACGAAACTATTAGAAGATGATTGGGGTTCCTTATATTACAAACATACATTCATGGGAGAATACAAGATCATCAACAAGGACTTTGACAAGGGAAAAGAAAAACTAGTATTGTCAACACAAAATTTAGAATACCCTTCAAAAGCATCCACCTCAACCACTTTAGAAGAAAAGACAACAAATTACATAACAAAATTCAACAAAACTAACTTTCAACAGCCACCAAATCCTAAAGAGATGAAAAAACTTTATGGCAAAGGATATGAGCTTATGAAACAACTTGGATATAGTGGAAAAGTATGTGGTGCTAGAGAACAAGGTATCAGTGTCCCTATAGAGCCTCACACACAAGAAAATACTAGTGGTCTTGGTTATTGTCCCTCAAAATACACAAACAAGCATTCACTTAATATCAACACTATCACAATACATCCTTCTAAGCCGAATTTAACAACGGTGCATCCTGGACTGATAGAAACTAGTGGCCTTGATCATCATCCTTTGCAAGAAATGAAACAAACAAAGAAATCCTTGCTTAATGTAAATGTCATCACAAAAAACACTAATGATTCAAATTCATTAGATTTTACACCCTCTAGTAATGAGAGAACAAAATCTCACAATCTAAAGAGTCTTGTGTAGGTATGACAACTAATACTAAGAAAGAGATATCTTTGTCACAAAATAAAGCAACATCCTCAACTTTTGACCAAGAGAGTATCTTGACGAGACTCCTCCAAGATCATCTGATCTATCTCCCTCCATGAACACGAAATAAATTTTATTACAAGACTTCATTTTGTGCATATCATAGAGTTCATGGTCATGCTACTAATGATGCAGGGCTTTAAATAACAAAATTCATCATCTTAAGGACTGTGGTTCTCTCCCTTGGGTTGAAGAACCTAGTTCCTCTTTTCATTTCGGCTCACCCTTGTCTTGCACTAAGTGGGGGAAAGGGGTTAGGTATCCTTGTCCTCATATGTCACCTGTCATTTCCTCTTTCATCTAGTTGATCACCTTTCATGTATATGTAAAGAGCAACCTTGGGATGCGAATGACATGCCTTAAGTTGGCTCACATGTGTATCTTTTGGGGGCATTCCCTTTTCATGACCTAGCTTATCGGAAACATAGGACTTGGCATAGGGCTTTCTGAATAAGCTCTCATGTCTTCTTCTACTTTAAAGAAATTGCTCATAGAAATGGTGTTAGAAACCGTTTTAAAGTGGGGGCATACATTGACACTCATGTTTCATTGTGTGATTTTCTTTCTTCTTGCGATGCGTCCTTTCTTGGTGGTGTCATTGGGTTTGATTTCCTCTGAGGGCATGATATTTCTTTGAATTCTCCTCTCTTGGAAACATTAAGCACGATGTTCCCTAAGATGAGACCTTGCACGAACTAAGCAAAATCCTTTTGAACATCTCTCTTTCTTGTTGTGCTACATCTTTTGTGCCTTATTAAAGTCATGGAGGTATGACTTTGATATGGTTCCTGGGGCTCACCTAGTGAACAACAAGCTTCACTAGCCCTTGTGAGAGTGCATTTTCTTTTGTCCTTATCATAGTCATGGGTCTATGACTTTGATATGGACCTCTTAGGGCTCACTTAGTGGACAACTAGCTCCCACTAGCCCTTGTGAGCATGCATTTTTTTTGCATAGTGGACAGTGCATTCCATTGTAAACCTTTTTGGACAAATAGCCTAGACCCAATCCACCGCGTTTGATGGCCAGTCAAAGCTTGATCCGTTGCAGTTTTTCTTTTTTCATTTTTCTTTTTCCTTTTTCTTGTCCTTGATGGTGTATGGTGGTGATCTAATTATGGCTTCATCTATCATCTGCATGTGTTTTCCTTTGTGCCTATGTTGGTTTGTCATAGGATCTCAACCTTGGGGGATTGATCATCGCTCTTGATCATTGTCATCCTATCTTACTAACGTTGGTATATTTGAACCCCTCTTGATTGTGTGGTTGGCTACTTTAGTGTGATTTTGAAGCAAGTTCATCCTCTCACTAAAGTCGGGGCTAAATGCAGTGTAGAAAAATGCATACCCTTGCATTTTCACACTTGTTTGGGTCTGCCTTGCTTTATTTATGCTTCTTTATGGCTTAATTGGCCCTATTTTGCATCCACAAGCCTAATAAACTATATATTTTTATGGAAAATCCTGACAAACCTCAAAAGATAAATGATCATTTAATGTTTCTCTTTGTGTTTCCCTGATTTGTGGAGTGGGACTAAAACACCACCTAGGGCGTCTTTGTCCTCCATGGGTCTTGGGACCCTGATATTGAAAACACCTGAAAATGCCCCTTTTTGGAGTTTATGCCCCAAGATTTTAGCCTTGGGACGAAGACACCACCTAGGGCATCTTAGTCCTCCTTGGCTTATGTTCAGGATTCAATTTCAAATTTGGGCGGGATTTAGCCTCCTTTATTTAATGATTTTTTATGTCGGCTTGTTGTGGTGTAATTTCGGGATATTAAGCATGAATAAGTGTAAATATAAGGTTTCCTCTCTCATTTTATCATAACAAGATAACAAGCATTCAATTATTCATTCCTAAGGAAAGTTTATGCATTCAAGGGAAATTCATCAAGATTCAAGCATCATGTCAAGGGTTTAGTGCAACCATTCATGTTGTTGAGCCAAGATTGTGGATGTAGCATTGAAGATATATTTGCAACCATTGTTCACATCATATTCCAAGATCCAAGGCCTACATTCTTCATGGCCACTACATGGTAGATTGAAAATTTGCTTCACAAGATATCATATAAGGTGATATCATTTACATATTTCATGTTTCACGATTCATTTCATCATTTGGTTTAATTACCTAAAAGGGGTTTGACCAAGGAAAACCACATTCACTAACAATCAACAAGTTTTGCCTCTCTTGTGTGTTTGTGATTGTAGATCTAGGTTGAAGACTTGAAGATCATTTGGAGTGCAAGATTGAAAATTTGCAAAGTTGCATTGTTAAAGTTGTCATCTTCACAGAAACTCACCTACAAGTCAGATATGGAAGTTTCAAGACCTCAGATCTGAGAAGAAGCAAGTGTAAACATCAACCCTTAGGACCACATTCAAAGAATTCAAAAATTCAAAATGGGTCTAATACACCACCTAGGGCATCTTAGTCCTCCACAGGGTTTTTCTTAGAGATGTTCGAGATTCTATTTCGACATCTGAAGACTTTGTATTTGCCCCGAAAAATAATAGCGAGACTAATACGCTGTCCTGGGCGTCTTATTCCTCCACAACACTTTTCGGCAGCATCTTTACATTTCCAAAATCCTCACAGGATCTCCAGACTTCCCAGATACACACCTACTATCTTTTTGTTGCATAATTTCATCACTTGCATCTTTCATTTAGCTTACATTTCTAATTATAGTTCATTTTGCATATCACATTGTGTTTTCCAACATTCTCTTTTCCAAGCATTTGCTTGGTGGTGAACCCATTTCCTAATTGTGAAATTGACTCACCTTGTGAGGTTGATAGTCAATCCAATTAGGACTCCTGGGACATTATTGAATGATTTGTGTGGAGAAAGAGTGATATCTTTAGATCTCCATTTTCCTTCACATCAACTGGTAAAGAGTCTTACAACACATAGCAACTGTTGCCATCCAACTACAAATAATCCACTGTTAACTAAATATTATTGAAACCTAACTGAATGACTAATTAAAATGCAATTGACACATTTGTAGTTAAGTTGGACTATATATTCCAACAGGCTGACCTCTCGGGAAGGCCCAATGCTTCACCTCTTTGAGCATCACCTAGATGCAATGAGTGTTAAGTGGACCATTCATTATCATTAGAGATAGGTTCTCGTGAACCACTACTCATGAAACATGGGTCAATGAGTGTGACTCATGAAACTACATGGTTGAATCCTAATAACAATATCACAGTGATTTAGAATTTTGTATTTTTTTCAAAGTTTTTTAACTGAACTTTTTTTTTCCTCATAATAACATGAATATAAAAAGACAACGTTGAATATTAATAATATGCTATTGTAAAATAAAATTATATATAATATAAAAAATATATTTTATTTATTTTATTATTATATTATTATATTTTATATAATATAATATAATTTTTTATTAAATATTTTATTCTAAATATTTAAAAATATTTTTTATTTTATATAAAAAATTAGATTATAATTATATTTATTATATAATATAATATGAAATGAATATATAGTATATATTTTTTAATAAAAACATTGAGAGAGAGGTGGAGGGAGTGAAGGGTAGATGAAGAGAAAGTAGGAAAAGGAGAGATAATAAAAGAGGGAGACAAAGAGTCAAATATGGACAAAGAAGTGGAGAGAGAAAAGGGGTGGGGAGCAAAAGAGAGGGAAACTAAAGAATTCAAATGAGATATATAGAGAGAATGAGAAAGAATGAGAAAGAACAATAGAGTGATAAAGGAAGAGAGAACAATAGAGAGGGAGACTAGTAAAGGTAGGGGGAAAAAAGGAGAGATAACAATAAGAGATATAGAGGTAGGGAGATGTAGAAAAGAGGGAGAGATAAAGAGAATTGGAGATATAGAAATATGAAGATAGAGAAAGAGAGAGGGGGAGAGAATGAAATAGAATGAAAAAGAGGGAGAGAGAAAGAGATATAGAAAGATAGAGAGGAAGTGAGAAAAAAGATATAGCACAAAGGAGAGGGATATACAAAGGGAGAGAGAGGGATAGAGGTAAACAAGAGGAGAAAGAGAAAGAACATAAAGAGGAAGATAGATAAAGGGGGATAGAGAGAATTACTAAGATAGAGAGAGAGAGAGAGATTGGTGTAAAGAGAGACATCAAAAGAGAGATATAGAGTAAGGGAGATTCTTTTATAAATCAATGATAGACATGTTATTGCCACACAATTGTTATTTTTTTTATTTTAGTTGATATTTAAGTGACCTACCAAAGATTGGAAGGAGAGGGAGTGAGGGAGAGATACAAAGACAATGAGATGGAGAGGGGTAGAGAGATAGAGATATAGATTTAAAGCATTGAATAGTTTAAAATTTCATTCAAATGTCAAGCATCTCTATCTTTATCCTCCTCTCTATTTCTCTCTCTATCTCCCTCTTTCCCTTTCACTCTATCTATTTCTATTCATAACTCTATACCTCTCTCTCTCCTTTATCTATTTCTATCCATATCTTTCTCTACCTCTATCTCCCTATCTATCTATCTCTCTCCCTATATCTATCTCTTTCCCTATCCCTATCTATCTCTCTATAGATCACCCTCTACCTATCTCTCTCTCTCTCTCTCCCTCTCCCTCTCCCTCTCCCTCTCCCTCTCCCTCTCTATATATTGAGTTATCTCTCCCTCTTCCCCCTCTTTTCCTCTCTTTCCCTCTCTACCTATCTCTCTACCTCTCTCCCTCTACATATTTCTCTCCCTCCTCTACCTATCTCCCTCTCCCTCTCTTTATCTCTCCCCATCTTGCCATCCCTTGCCCCCCCTATCCCCCTATCTATCTATCTATCTATCTCTACCTCTCTCTTTCTCTTCCCATATATCTCTCTCTCTCTCTCTATTTGTCTATATCTACTTCTATCTATTTGTCTCTCTCTCCCTCCCCCCTCTCTATATCTCCTTATATATGTCACTCTACCTAACCATCTATATCTCTCTCTATCTCTCCTTCTCCCCTCCCTCTCCCTCTATATCTATTTATCTATTCCTCTCCATCTCTCCCCATCTCTATCTATCTTTATATCTCACTCTACCTCTCTCTATCTATTTGTCTCCCTCTTCCTCTCTTACTCTATCTTCATCTATATCTCTATCTTCCTCTTTCCCCCTCTATATCTAGAATTTTCTCCCCCTCTCTACCCATCCATCTCCCCCCCTCTCTCTCTCTCTCTCTTTCCCTCTCCCTCTTTCTAGACCTCTATATCTATATTTCTTTCCATCTCCATATTTATTCATCCATCTCTCCCTCTATCTCTATCTCCTTATCTCTCCATCTCTCTCTACCCATATATCTCTCCCTCTCTCTACCTCTCTTTATATATGACTTCATATCTCTATCTGTTGTCTCTCATTCTCTTCCTCTCTCTCTCTCTATATATATTTATCTCTTCCATATCTATTTATCCCTCTCTCTTCTCTCTCTTTATCTCTCCCTTTCCTTCTCTCCATATTCCTCTCCTTAACTACTTCCATCTCCATCTCTCTCTCTATTGCAAGTTCATAACATGAGTCTATTGGTAATTGAACCTAATTATTTTATTGATTCAAAGAATTAAGGCCTTTGTTGCACACACAAAAGCATTTTCTAAATGACCTAACAATTGATCTCATGTAGTGCACAAATGTATGAAAAAAAAGACCAATTTTTTTTTCTAATTAAGAATCCACACATCTTCAACGTACCCATTGCACACCAAGACCTGTTTGATTGCTAGTTATAATTAATCCTCCAAGATTCACATTTTTTCTTGGTGGAAAGATATGGGATATGTTCCGTTTGGAAACCTTGCTCTTATACAATCAAATTTTTTCACCCTAAGACATCAAAGGGTATTTTAGTGGTTTAATTTAATGATTCAATTTTGAATTAATTAATGAGTTGAGGTTGACAATTGGGAATTGATAAATTGAGTAGACTAAAATAAAAATATGTGAAAATAATTGATATGAATTTAGATTTTTTGAAATTTAGTAGGATGTTGATTTTGAATGTTTAAATATTATGGAAAAACAGATTTGGAAATTGAAATTGAAATTATAGTTAATGATATAAGGTTTGCGATGATTAAATCTTAATTTTTGTTTGGATGTTAGGATGAAATCATAGCTATATTTTTGTTTTAGTGACATAACTCTTTTCTTAGTGGTGCTATTTTTTTATACAAATTGTAGTTCTAAAACTTGTTTGTCATTAAGTGTACTTGCATATGTGAAATTGTGATATGAAAGAATATTGTTTGAAGCATGTTATACATAAAAAGAAGTGATTTCAACTTGAGGAGAATCAAGCCTCAAGATTGATTTTTTCATGCCCACCCATATACTACGTACGAATGGACATAAATATAGTGCAACTAATTTTTTGTATTAAATGCTTCAATTATCAAGATAACACTATTCTTTGAAGCAATAAATCATAATCAACATCATTACACATGTAATGAATGAGGTAAATTTGCACTAGGCGAAGGGATGAAACAATAGTGAAAGTGAGTGTGGTGAAATCTCAGTCGCTACAACCAAAATATGTAGAGGTAACTAACAAGGTGATCAGATCACCATGCTCAACATCACAAGAGAAAACTCAAAAATAATATCCCCTCCCCCTAGGCTTTCTAGATGGAAGTGGATGGTATTGCTACCTTAGTATGACTTAAATTATTCAAATCAAATAACAGAAAAATAATAATTTAATGCTTAACATAAAATAATTATGCAACCTATAAATATTTTTATTTGTCTAATTATCTCATTTTACATGAAATTTATTGACCTAATATTCAATGACTTTAATCAATTTGAGAAAAATAAGAAGTAAATGCAAAGATTTTTTTATCATGAATACATATTCACAATTTTTTAATTTAATTTAATAACATCAACAATAATACAAAATTTCCTTTCGAACAAGTTCTACATAATTTAAATAATGAAGAATTCATTTTTTCAATTTTTTACTTTTCGTAAGGATCCAAAGAAAAATTAAATAAAACGAAAAAATAAATTAAATAATTTTTTTCTTCCATATAATATTTATTTACCGTATGTTAAATTAAATAAAATTTCTTTTAACTCATAACAATGTAATAGTTAAATTTTAGAAACCATTACACAATACTCAACATACAAGATAAAAACATTTTTTAACTAAACTCTAATAAGAAAGGAGCATGAATAAATGTACTTCAATACCCAAATCTATTTATTATTTTGTCTTGTAGGAAAGGAGAAACAAGAGAAGGAAGAACATCTTATAGAGTTTTTCAAGGATTTATCCTCTTAGTTTCTTCAATTTTGATTTGGGTTTTTAATTTAGCAATTTTTTCTTATTATTTATTTTTGCTTACATATTTAATTTTGAAGGTAAAATGTTTGATTAATTCATTCAATGTAGTTAACAGTTGAGTAATTCTATCAATGTAACTGCATGGAGTGTAACTACATAACTATTATGTAGGTAGCAATGTAATACGCCAACAAATTGCTTATTTTTTTAAATGCGTTTTGTAGGTTATATGTGAGGAGGGATTATATAGTACAAGGTTGTTTTGGTGTGTAGATTTGAATCTTCAACTTCGCCATGCAAGGGACTTAAGAAATTTTTTATACAAAGAAAAAATTTTGTGTTGTAATTTCCAAGAAGAATAGGGCTTTGAAGTAAATTTGTGTTTCTAGGGTCTTAGATCTAGAAACAAACTATTTCATTTTTTAGATCCAAGTTCATAAATTTGAGGTCTTTTTTGTGTATTACAAGTACTTTATTTTTAGCATAAAGAGGATTTATGTTAAAAAAACATATATTCTCTTTCCAATTGTACTTTAGCTAAAGAACATGTTAAAGGATTATTTTTGTTCTAGATTGATTTATTGTTCATTTTTTGTGATAAATAGTTATAGGAAATATTTTTTAAAATTAACGTAAGGGAGTTTAATTTTTTATAATATAAATAATTGGTTTGGGGATAAAATTTGATGCTCACATTTTCTCTATCATATTGTGTTTAAAATTTCCATCTTATTTTTTCAAAATATAGTTCTTTTGGTTAGGTAATAATTTATATAATATTTTTTTTCAATTTGAAATAGAAAATGAGGAGGCTATGGCAACCATAGATACGACTCCTTGTATAAGGGAGGAGGATCCACAACCCCCTCCATAAATGTATAAGGAGGGGCACGACCTATAAAAACTGCTCCTCCTTGTATTCATTTGGATATAATTTTTCTATAGATTTTAAAATATTTTTTTCATATATATATATATATATATATATTAATAAAATAAAACAACATATGATCTCTTATTTTAACCCACATATACACACACATATATATACATACATATATATATATTCTGAAAAAAACTAAAGAATTAAGAACTATAAAAAAAGGAAGGAAAGAAAATTGGAACAATTATATTAAACCTAAATTTATCATTCTAGATCTAAATCTTATATATTTTATTCTTTTAACTTATATTTAATTGAAACATCTCAATTTTTAGCAATAAAAAAAAAAAGAATAGATCAATTTTACTTACATCATGTAAACAACACTTAAATAATAGTTTCAAATTTCATGTGATTCTAGCTACAATAATGTACAATATGTATTATAAGGTTATAGAATGTTAACACAAGACTCAAGGAATAACAATTCCAATTACATGAGCCCACTCTCAACATGCAAAACTAAAGGTGTATTTTTACAATGTATGTACATCATAAAAACCCATTTATAGTGGCATTTTAAAACATAAAAATAATTGTAATACTAGCCTTCTTCATCAAGTATAATCTTCCAAAAACATTCAAATATGTATCTTAAAATAAATCTCCAAGTCTCACATGATCAAGCTAGCTCACCTTCTAACTATAAGACTTGTAAAAAAATCTACAACTAAGCTCGAAGGCCTCAAGAAACTAGGTTTAACTTCACAAAATAACGAACTCACATACAAATTTGTATGATACCCAAGAAAATGCACATTACAAATATGTCTCCTCAAGACTTATAATAAAAGGGGGGTTTTAAAGGGGATTCACTAGTTCTTGGAGAAAAAAATAAAAATGTTTAATCAAGTCTCATTACCATACTATCCATAACACCATTTCACACATCATAATACTTCATCACTCAACCAAGTATCCACAATAAAAATACAATTTCATTACATATATCCCTCCTCTTTAGATATAACCCACCTCCAAAAATAAACACTCATTGTCAAATATCATCATGTACTACGAAAAATTCTCCAAGAGAGGGTACACACATCTCTCAACCACATTACATGGATTCTCTTAACACAAATGGGAAAATTGACACATAACACATAACAACCCTGACCTTAAAGAAAAATTGAATCAATAAACACACACTTAGCAAGAGGATTTTCACCATAAATAATGTTTACACAAGAAAAATAATTAATATGCAATTACCCATTTTAACAAGCAATTAACATTCATTCATACTTAAAAAGGGGTTAATTCCCTACCTCTATACTTCAAAAATACTTAAGATGATTCTTGATCCCAACTTTTCTCCTCTCCAAGCTCCCAAGTTCTCTACTTTATCCTCTCTCAAAACCACTTGAAAACCAAATATGAAAAATAAAACTCCAAGAGAAAAATCTAACAAGAGCTTCAAAATAAATCTCAAGTAAAGATCCATTATTTGTCTACAATGAATCTAATGAAAAGGTATTGACTTTTCTTCCCAAATCATCTTTATTTCTTCAATCTTGTCACTTATCTTCTAGATCACTATTGAAGGGTCTAGACACTTCTAAAAAATACAATACATATTCTAACATGAACTTAACTCATAGGATATCATATAGGAGTTTAAATTTAATAATAATAATAAAAAAATTGACATAAAAATGCCTATAAAATTTTCACTCAATTTCAAATCTAAAATTTTCCACTTAAAGGAACCTAATCAAGACCCACTTAGTAAAATAACCAACATAAGAATGAAAAAAATCAATGTGCAAAATTACAAATATGTACATTTATACAAGAGGACCTTAACCCTCTCTGAGGGTAGGCCTAGGGATATTAGAGAAAACACAATAGTTATTTATTGAAACCATCATCAATTTCCATTGGCCATGGAATGTTAACCTACATACTTACACATAAGCATCAATATATCGAAATAAAATAATTGAAACAACATTTACCATTATTTCATATGCACAATCTAGAAATTTCATACTTAGTCACAATATATCATGATATATATAAGACAAAAATGAAGTGTAAATTAATCATCTAAAATAAATTAACACTTGTAATGTGATATGGTATAATGGGGATCACTTGCACATGGTTTATTATACAAACCAAGAGAATTTAGTTATTGGCATTTAACATGTTGGCCCTATATGAGATTTTGTTCAATGGGAAAGGATTTAATTTATATGAAACCCTTCAAAAGTATTTCTTGGTGAATGTAATAAGGAAAAATATTGGCATGTACACATTCTAATATGGATCCTTAATTTTATGCCTTATATTCTATTTTATATGAACACTACCAAACATTCCTAGATAATATTGGTCAAATACTTTAAGATAGAAGGAGCCCAAATAAATGCATGCATATTCTAGCCTTTTAGGGAGTGACCAAATATATAGAATCTTATAATGATTTTATTTAATACTCTTAGTCAAAGATATAGGCTAGGGACAAAATTGCATATGAAAAGGTTAGAAAATATCAAAACTAGACCAATTTTATAATAGACATAGATTTTATGTACATGGAGGCAATGAAACCTCACACATCTTAGATTCCATGGTTATCATATGAAGTTTATGATGAGCTCATCTAAGAAAATGCACAATTATTATCAACCCTTCCCAAATACCCTAAAGCAAAATGGTCTAGTAACTATACCAAGTTTATGGATAGAAAAAATAAGTAGGAAAAAAATTAAGATGGGAAAAATTCCCAAATAAGTGGGAAAATAGGACCTATAATTCCAAACAATAACATATATTTTAGACTCACTATCAATGATTGATAAGAAAGGGAAGAAATAAATTAGACCAAGGAGGTAAGAAAAGTTAAAAATAGGCTCATCTTCTTCACAACTTGTAATTAAAGATTTGAGGACTAGGTAGACTTCAGGGGAAGATAAATTGGAGAGAAAGTCTCCATAGATTGAAATAATAGTAAAATCATCGAATACACCACTATAAAAAGGTATCTAAGGAAGGTAGACATTCTTTAATATCACATAAAGGTAGCTACAAAGTCACTAATCCATATGAGTGTAAAGAAGAATCCTAAGGAATTTTTATCTATGGAGACTAATTCAAATCATGTCAAAAGGTCACTAGTATCATTTGAGAAGGAAAAATAAAATCAAGTCAAATAAAAACCCAATGAAAGAGGAAAATATAACTACCCTATGTAATTCCTAGAGTAAGAAGAAATAAAGTTGAAAAATGAAAAAGTGGAATTATTAACTTTGTATACATCATGTAGGTAACTCCATTAACAAAAGGAAAACCTTTAGGGACTACATATACATAAGTTACAACATTCACTCCAAACAAGATATTTATCTTTGAATATGTGTGACTTTATTTATGCTAGTTATCATTTAATCGTTGATATCATTAAGGATTTCCTAGAAGAAATGTTGCTTAAAATTAGGGGGAAAAAGGATGAGATAGCTAAAATGGAGTAGATCTTCAAGAAGAATGATTTGAAATAGATGTCCCAAGAGCTAAAGTTGTCACCAAATAGTACATCACAATTGGAGAACCTACAAAATATAGAAATAAGATCTAAACAGAGGGTTAATACTCTTCTTTGACAAGAGGAAGAGACCAAAGAATGTGTAAAGGATGAGACATTTGAGGAAACAAGGAGGATGTTGATGGTTTACTAGCATAAAAATTTACATGAGAACAAGAGATAATAATAAAATAAAAGGAAACAAAATATGGGACAAAATGTATAATAGTAGAGAAATTAGTTAAGGATATTGTGAAATAGGAGGATAAGGTATAAAAGTGCAAAGAGGGGGAATCGACCAATTGTAAGTGTTGGTATCAATAGGTGAAGAAAAATAATAGCAAGAAGAGGTACAAAAAAATAATTATACTAGGATATCCCATTGCAAGATGATACATTCGATAGTGGTGTTGACCAAGGTGAAGAGGATAAACAATAGAAGTATAAGGGTAAAGATATTATTGGAAAAACTAATGGGGAACATAAATTTAAATAATAAGTAACTTAATCACCCTATTCTCACCCAAATTATTTGATCCTATAGGAAAAAAAAATATTATTGCTTGGTAGAAGTAGCTCCAACTAGTGGTCACCTTGGTGCCAACTTTTCCTACAACCAGACCATTAGGGCCAAATGTATATTCAATGTGGATCTCTCCAATTAAATATTTTGAGATGGGGGATATTTTACAAATGAATGCATGGGGGTGCATCTTGATGCAATATATGTCCACCATTCAGATATTAAAATAATAATGATAATAGTTCAATCACAACTATTACAAATTAATGTTGATTCTTCTTTACTCATAGAGAAGTAGTTAGGAATGGTGCTGAGTGGTTTACTTATAGAAATGAGAAGTTGGGATATAAATAGAGGGTTCAATTTAAGGAGGAAATTATCAAACAAGATTAAAAAATAGCAAGAGAGAGTGAGAGTAAAATATGCAATAGGGCACACCAATTTGAATAAATAAATTAGAAACATGAGGAGATATGCGCAATATAAATGCACTCTTAGTATTTTTAGGTTGGACCACCATGAAAGAATCTTTGAAAGTCCAACTAGATAATTTGGAGACACATATTCTATAAGCCTCCAATCCTTATGATTTCATATAGGACATAGATTGAACCATCATAGTACAAATTGAGAATCTCTGGATACTCAATTTTAGAACTTACATAAGCAAAGGGTCAATGTCATATCTCATATGAATAAATTAAGAGAAATTATTAGTTTTTGGTTAGCCTAGATAATAGGCCCCTTGATAGACATATTAAACATGGAAAAAAATATTGGGATCCCCTCTTCTCTTAATGATTCTAAAAATTTTATTGGCTAAGATTGGGACAATTCCACCACCTACAATAGGGCATTATTTAGTGGACTAATAGTTATAAAAAACTACTAATTATATACAAGAACATTTTTAGATAGTGAGGGTTAACACTCTTCAAATTTTGATATTTTTGGAGATACAATCCCTTATACAGGGATGAAGAGCTAGAAAGGAAAAGCTAACTAGGTTGGAGATAGTTACAACTGTAATAGGTCAAAAGAAAAAAAATGTAGTATATTTAGATTACTTATGGTAACATCTAAAGGGTGTAAATACAAATGAATAATGCTAGGTACACATCCCTATACATGGATAAACTATAACAATAGCAAGATCATATTATATATAAGAGAAATGAGGAGAGAAAATGGATGTCTAGACAGTTAAAATTGTCTTGAATGATATTGCACACTTGAAAATGATGACTAACACCATTTTGTCCTAAATTCATCTTTTTTTTGTCTGTTTAATTGAATAACCCTAGTTTTTTAATTAAATGCATCATTTGTATCTATTAATCTAATAATTAATTTCATTAGGATAATTTACCCCCTTTTACACTAACATTTCATCTTATTTAATTGGATAATGCAAACTATTTAAATTAAACCCCTTTATGTTCTCTCATTTAATTGAATAATCTAAATTATTTAATTAAATGTCACTTAAACCCCTTTTCATTAAATAAATAAATTATTTAATGATAATCCTAAATTCCTCTAATTTGCACAATTAAAAATTTGTTTTAATTATCAAATTCCTAATTATCCTCACCCTCCCACTTGCAAGAGAACATTCCTATGGAATATTCCTCCTTGTGCACTCATTCAAAATCAAATATCTTTTAACCACTTAGGAAGTGTGTTTGTTGAGAGAAAATTGGGACCATTGATTAAATTGTTTGATCCTTGTCAACTTTCAACCTTGACCATGGATTAGAATCCTTAATCCATGCCTAATCTTCTCATTGATTTTCATCCCTTGATTAAGCTAATCAATCTTGATCATTGGTTTAAAAATTTTACCCGTAAATAGACCTCACTTTTATGAAACATGGATCCACTTTTTAGAGTAAAGTTACTATAGTGAAATTTAGAGCAATCATCTTGATCATTTTAAGCATTTTTATCATCACCTTAATTAGTTTATGCATTCATTTTAGCTTAGTTTCCATTAATGGCTACCATCTTTGAGCATTGTTTCCACCTAGATTAGTTTGCATCCATCTCCATTAGCATTTAGCATTACCATTTTAGCATTGAAGCATCCAATATCCATGTTATCCAATTAAACAAGATGAAATGTTAGTGTGAAAGGGGTGAATTATCCTAATGAAATTAATTATCAGATTAATAGATAAGAATGATACATTTAATTAAATAACTAGGGTTATTCAATTAAATATTCAAAAAGAAGACGAATTTAGGAAAAAATGGTGTTAGTCATCAGTTTCAACTGTACAATATCATTCAAGAAAATTTTAAGTTCCTACATTGATTCAAAGAATGACGCTTTTCGGATTTACACTGTTGCTCAAATAAAAAATTTAAAAATTCTTGATTTTTTCAGATGCCCCACTATTGCCCCAGTATTTAGATGCCCCATTGTTTCCCCAATGGGAGGAATTAAGCTGGTGCCCTGCCCCCTCGAGAGATTGGGCAGAAATTTTAATTTTTGGGTTGAGATCATGACAAAGGTTCAACATTGATTTAGGTGCAAAATTAGGTTTCAATTTATGAAAACAAGCTCATAAACATGAAAAATGTCACAAAATATGCCCCATAGCTTAGAAATTGATAAAATAGTATCAACAGGCCATTTCCCCCATCAAATTAGGGCAAAAAGCCATAATTTTCATGCATAAATATGGGTTGAAGGGTCACTTCCAATTCATTTGCACTCTTGACTCTAGTGAAATTCTATGAGTTTTGCTCTGACCCCTTGGAAAAGGGGTGGCTCGTGAGCTCCCACAACACCTCGTGAATAGGGTATGAGAGTACCAACATGCAGTAGATTCAGGACCACCAGTTTGTAAATCAAAAAATTTCTTGTTTTTCATGTTTTTTAGCATTTATTAAGGGTCAAAAAGTCCAAACAAAAGTGTCACCATACTGCATCACTTTTGAACCAGCCAGCATCGCTTTTGTTGGAATAGTGAATATTTTGCATAAAGTGTCACTTTTGCTTAAATTGGTATAGCGATGCATTTGAAAAGTAGACGTGCTTTTGCAAAATAACATCGCTTGATTTTTTAGGGTTTATTTTGGTCCAGCGTCACTTTTGAAAAATCAATGTGCTTTTGCGTCGAGCGACACTTTTGCTCTTTTGGTCCAACATCTCTATTGAAATACCAACATGCGTTCGCAAATGGTGATGCTTTTGCTCTTTTGGTCTAGTGACTCTTAGAAATACCACGACGGTTTTGTAAAACATGGTCACTTTTATAGACTAGGGTTCAAAGTGTGAAATTTTACAATTTTTTTTGACAATTTTGACGCAGTTTGCTTTGATTGTGTAGGAGATATCCATTCACTTCATTTGAGTGAGCATCAACCTAGAATTTTGTCCCTCATTCCCCAGTTGAGAGATGAGGTGAGGATTCTCCTTGGAGCAATCTAGTTAGGGTTCATTGGACACATTCCTGATATCCAGACACATCTTGCAATGATGACAACACTAATAGAGAGGTGGCACAACAAGATCTCTTCCTTCCACCTACCCACTAGGGAGGTGACTGTGATGTTGGAGGATTTCTGGCACATCCTGCATGTGTTGATCCATGGTGAGTGTGTGGTCTATGATGTGGATGTTGGTACCATGGAATGTTATGATGTACTTGGCAAATAAACCCTCTACATATAGACAACATAGATTGACCTTGATCGTTGGAGCCTTGATATGTGGGTGCTTGTTCCAGATCGATGGGGGAGAGGATTCAACCTGGGTTAGGGACTTTCTTGGTCCCAGATGATGGAAGATATTATTGTTTTTTCTTGGGGCCCTGTAGAACTTGCCTCACTGTACCACGATATGCATCAGGTCGTATACATGGAGGGGTAGAGCATTGGGGTTGGAGTTACACTTTTACACATTTGGGCCTGGGAGAACATTTCCATGCTAAGGAAGATTGTTGTATTAGCAGATGTTGATGCAAATGAGCTTATAGTATACCGATACAGAGGTACGATCACACTACATTAGACAGGGCCCGCAAGCATCTCGTATTGGAGACGGGTGATTGATGATATGGTAGTGTTTCGGTGGAGGCCCTGGTTATAGGTACCTGCTTGGTATGTGTAACGCCAAGAAAATGCACAAGACAACAAAGAAGATTAGAAGAAAACATGCAATACTAAAATCTAAGATGCACATCTAAATGTTAAGCAACAAAGAACAAAGGAAGTTAAAACGTAAACAAACTGAAATAATCTCACCAATTTCAAACATATTTCCATGATTCATCTCGATTGCCCTTCTCCATTTTGCTTGTGTAGTATAATTTCCCTCAGATTTTTGTAAATTCGTGCAAGTATAGCCTAAGATAGTGATTTAGCAAAACATCGAAGATTCAAGACAAAGTGCTCTCAAAAGTCATAAGAATTCACGAGAGAGATTGGAATGAAGAATGACAAATCAATTTATAGAAAATTGATTATTCGAACGACAAGCCAAGATCGAAAGATCAACAGACAGTTGAGATCGACTGATTAGACATGCATTATGATAACAGTTAGTAATGGCATGAGTGATACAAATTAGAAATAGAATTAAAGATTAAATAAATGATTTAATCTTCAGTTCGGTATTTGAAAACAGAAGAAATATCTTTGCATGACAAAGATGAAGATTGATTAAAGCAACTCTTGTTTGAATGCACGCACAAGGTTTAATTAATTAAATAAGAATATTTAATTAACATGCATGTACACACAATTGAGTTAGAACTAGACGATTGAATGATTTGACGAAGAGATTACTCGAAGATGCCACTCAGACATCAAATCAATAGTTAACTAATGATTAAAATAGATGTCGAGTCGAGTAAAAGTGAATACTTAGATAACTCACAATTATCTAAAATATAGAGGAATGCTAAATAGAATTAATGAATTAAATAATTCATTTAATTCAAGACTCGATATTTGAAGAAAATAAATAATATTTATTTAATTAAATGATGAAGGGATTTTAAATGAATAATTAAATAAATAATGAATTTATTTAATTATAGTTGAAATATGATAAAGAGTAAATTAAATAATGATTTATTTAATTTGACAAGAAAGATACGGTTAATTAGTAATATAATTAAATAAAAAGCGTTTATTTAATTAATCAGATAGAATAAAGAAAAGTGTGAATTAATTAAATAATTAGATTATTTAATTAATAGAAGAAATAATAGAAGGTGAATTAATTAAATAAGAATTATGAAGAATATGGAAGGCGTAGGCCTAAACCAGATTTCGGTGGGCAACACATAGGCTGATCCCCTTGACAGACCCAGAGCAGCTAGCGCTGGTAGAGCGGCGTGGGATGGGGCCATGAGGCAGGCGGGGCAGGGGCAGAGGTAGAGGCAGAGGCAGAGGAGATGATGGCCGAGATGGACGGCGTGGAGGCAGGAGAGGGAGACGTGGTCAACGAGGACGAGGACCACCATTATCATCGATCCGTGAGGAGGGGCGAGGAGAGGAGGATGTGGCCATGCTAGATGTTGGGAGAGGGGGAGAGGAGGACATTGCTAGAGGTGGAGAGGAGGCACAACCGGCAGAGGCAACTATCCTAGATATCCCAGCAGAGGAGGAGGTAGGTGCCGAGGAGGCAGGCAGAGAGGAGGCAGAGGTTGATGCTCTGGGGTTGTTAGGTGCCTACCAGGAGGATGATGATGAGGATGATGATCACGAGAGAGAGATTCAAGATTAAATCCTGGAGGAGATGGATGAGGAGGAGGATGGGAGAGACAGGGCCAGACAGGATGAGACAGGGGCAAAGGATCCCAACACAGATACACTGCACACTCAGGTTGCATCCTTGGAGGAGTAGATGAGAGTCCTGATGGCCAAGAGAGATGCATATTGGATGGAGAGGGACAGAGCCTTGATGGATAGGGATCAGGCTATAGCTCGGCGACAGGAGACTGAGCAGAGATTCACAGAGCTCAGGGCATTGTGCACAGGACCATCAGCCGCTTTTGCCAGAGAGCTAGTCAGAGCTAGAGAGAGGGAGAGATACTATCGGGACCTATATGAGGCAGAGGTTCCATTAGAGAGATGAGCTCCCAGTTTCTCAGCAGCACACAGTAACAGGTCCCAGACTAGGACCCACACACAGATAGTTAGCATAGAGGGGGTGGAGCAGCCACGTAGAGCAGGGCCATATGACAAACCTCCCTTAGCTCAGAGATCATTGGGTTCCCATCAGCATTCCCCCACACACTCCCAGCATGATGGCAGTGATAGTTCAGGATAGGGGAACCGCTTGTCGAGACACTGTATTTTGATCTTATAGCCCGTGGGCTTCCATGTATTATTAATACATTATGACATTGTGATGTGACACATTTGAGCGATATATATATATGATTTTGGCGGTGATTCTCATGAGATGCATTTTTATGTATTGATTTATGCAGTCTTTATTTACATATGTAATGTTTATATGATATGCCTATGTGATGGATGAGTATATGTATTTTATGATGTTTATGCAGCTAATGAGATAATGTTGATTCTATATGATGTATGATTCTATATGATGTATGCAATTTATAACTATGAGATGCAATATGATGTGATTTGTATGATGGATACTACATGTATGTTATACAGACATAATGTGATGTATGTATTTACAGTTGCTTTGTACATGGAATGCTTATGATATGTATTGTTTGATGATGAATGTCTATTATGCCATGATGATCTAGATATGAAATATGCCTATTTGCATGTATTTTTCTAACATGTATGTTGATGTAGGATGATGTATAATGTTTTGTGTCACAGGACTCTATTGTAATGCAAGAAAGAAGAACTGTTAGTTCGGAAAGAAAGATCGAGAAAGAACGAAAGACAGGAGATAGATGTTAGTATTAGCAATCTTCGATATTTCGTTGTATCACAAAAGGTATTGCACTTTATCATCATTGGGCGGGACTAATACAAATGGAGAAAAACACCATGATATGACATAGATCAAGGTGTGCAAGGTCATCCACTTGCTAATAACAGACAGTTGCAGACAAGGATTGTCATTAACTCATACTAAGGGCACAAGTTGCCCCAGTCTTTTTGTCAGGACAAACCATAGACAACAAACAAAGTAAAATACGGGTCATGAAACGTCATCGCTCCTCTAAATCCTTCATGGGACATCCTTGAGGAAACTAGTAACATGACTCACAAATCAAAGTTAAAAGACAGTCGACAGACAGTAGTCAAAGAAAATAGAATTCCCATCATAAATCCATCGTTGCTTCTCTAAATCCTTCATGGGACATCCTTGAGAAAGCTAGTAACATAATTCCCATCATAAATTCAAATGAAAAGATAAAATAAATAAGTCAGAAAGTCAAAAAGCCAGTAAAATATTTGCCAAAACTTGATCTTGTTTCTTTGATTTGTTTTGATTGATAAAAGGATTGATTTGATAAAGCCTGATATCAGGAGATACACATACCGGATAAGACTGTGAGTCTGGTTTCAATGTTATGACTATCTATATAAGGCATGACAAAGCCTGGTTTCAGAAAGACATGTATCATATAAGACGTTGAGTCAGATGTTGTTGATGTGATAACCTGTGTAAGGCTATGTTTGATTGTTTGACAATGTCGATTATGCAGGAAGGACTCATCCTGTATAAGACATAGATTGTTTTGTTGATATCAATATTCAGGAAGGACCCATCCTAAATAAGATACATGTTGATTGCTATGATGATGTCTGTTTCCAGGAAGGACACATCCTGTAGCAGACATTTGTTGATCTGTTTTGATTGTTTCGTTTGGCAAGTTGCTTGATTTGACTTAGAGACATCGCTGACTTGTTCACTAGATTAATGCGTGACTTGATATGACATGTTGACAATTGACTGTGTGTGACGACAAACCCTAAAGGACTGACCTAGTGCGGCCTCGGGGGCTCATTGATTGATGGCCTTGCCTACGTTATACATGCAGAGGCCTCGTAGTTCGACTTGACTTTGACTGACAAGACTGACTACAAATAGAAGACGTATGTGCTAGTGAATGTGACGAACCCTAATGGACTGGCCTAGTGCAGCCTTGGGGGCTCATCGATTGATGGCCTTGCCTACGTTATACATGCAGAGACCTCATAGTTCGACACGACCAATGACCTTGTCATATAGACATATGGATCGAATCATGATTTTATACAGACAAACCTAAACGGACTGACCTAATGCCTTGGGGGCACATTGGCAGATGGCCTTGCCTACATCTAGTCACAGAGGCAATGTAGTTTGACAAACGACAAAGATTGACAAGTGCTACTGGCTCTGACTCTATTTTTGGATTTTTGAAATGTTTTGATTTTTTTGTCTTTTTGAAGTTTTCTGATGTTTTTGTGTTTTCTCGGGTCATTTTGTGATGTTTTTGGATTTTTCTATGGTTTTGCATCTTCAACACAGCCTATATAAGAACCAATATGACACATGTCCAGTGTTTACCCCTAGTCGAGTATAAGACCAATTGATTATGAATAGGGTAAAAATGGGGGATATGGAATGCACTCGTTGTCAATCGTTCCAAGTTATGGGAAAGACTACCACTTATTATGAATGGTATATACAAGCGATGGATACAAAAGATAAGGGATATGTACAAGGATAGGTAGTATGTACAGGGATAAGGACTATATACAGGGAAGTGGACTATGTATGGAGACAAGGACTATGTACAAGGTAGATTAGAATAATAGTAGACAAAGGAGCAGAGTTGAGTACACATGGCGCCTGTTTGCCAGGTTTTCACCATGGTACCTATCCAAAGCACCACCGAAGTGGTTTTCACTATTGTACGAATGATTTGTCTTTACTATTTTCCAGATTATCTAATTTTTTTGGTGTTACCAAGATGCCTATGTGCCAGGTTTTCGCCTTGATAACGATTTTTGTGATTTTCTGATTTTTTTATTTTATTTTATTTTTTTGTATTTTTGCTAATTAAGACAAAGGCTCACAGAAGCTATGCGTAGAACTTCTTCATATGCATACTATTGATCAATGAGGCCAATGGTTCCCCTTCAAGAGTAGAGAGTTGGTATGCTCCTAATCCAAAAGCTTCTGTAACAACATAAGGTCCTAACCAATTAGGTTCAAACTTTCCTGGTTTTTCTCTTTCTGCTTGATTCTTTGGGTTCTCCATTAAAACCAGGTCACCAATGTCAAAGTTTATGTTCAATACCTTCCTGTTATAGCTACGACGAAGGTGATTCTGATATGCTTGAAGATGGTCTAGTGCCTTCTGTCTTCGCTCATCCAGGAATTCTAACTCATGGAGTCTCGACACTCGGTACTCTTCATCATCAATGTGGCCTTTCAGGGATACCCTTAGGGAAGGAATCTCAACCTCAATAGGTAGAATAGCTTCGGAACCAAAGACAAGTGAATATGGAGTAGCACCAGTGGGAGTACAGATACTTGTGCGATAAGCCCATAAGGTGGGGTTAAGCTGTAAATGCTAGTCACGACCAGCATCATTGACAGTCTTCTTGAGGATTCTAATGATGGTCTTGTTAGATGCCTCTACTTGGCCATTACCTTGTGGGTAGTATGGAGTGGAAAAGTAATGCTGGATATGGAATTCCTCACACAGGTGGCAGACTTCTTGGTTCTTAAATGGGCAGCCATTATCAGTGATTATGGACTAAGGGACACCATACCGACAGATGATATAGTTCAGGATAAACCTGGAAATCTATGTGCCAGTAATGTATGTCATAGGAATGGCTTCAATCCACTTTGTAAAGTACTCAGTGGTGGTAATAATGAACTTGTGTCCATTAGATGATGTGGGGTGGATCTTACCTATGAGGTTGAGCCCCCATTAGGCAAAGGGCCATGGTGACGTTATAGGACAAAGCTCCTGTGTTGGGGCATGTATCAAGTCTCCATGAACTTGGCATTGGCGGCATTTCGTTATAAAGACATATGAGTCTTTTTCCATAGTAGGCCAGTAATAACCCAGTCTCATAATCTTTTTGGCTAAGGTAGGACTGCTGGAATGGGAACCACATATACCCTCATGCACCCCATGCAAGGTTGCTTGTGCTTCAGTAGAATCAAGACATCTCAATAGGGTATTATCTAAGGCGTGTCTATATAGGGTGTCTCCGACGATGGTGTATTTGGCTGACTTGCAGAGGAATGCCCTACGTTGGTTATTGGATAGGCTAGTGGGTATGACTTCGGCATGAAGGTAATCATAGATTTCTTTGTACCATGGGGAATCAGGACCAACAATGCCACACACCATTTCAGAATCTGGGATATCATAGGCTGGGACCAAAAGTTGTTCTACCAAGAACTCAAACTTAGGCACGTTGTTAGGAATGTCAAGAAGTGATGCGATTGTAGCCATAGCGTCTACTGCCCTGTTTAAAACATGAGGTATTTGATGAAATTCAACTTTGTCAAAGTACTCTTTAAAGCTATCAGCCATGCACTTGTATGGAGCAAGCTTCTCGTCCTTAGTCTCATAATCATCATTTACCTGTCTGATTACCAGTTGGGAATCGCCATATACTTGTAGGTGCTTAATGTTCCACTTGACTGCCATGTGTAACCCTGTCACTAGAGCTTCATACTCTGCTATGTTGTTAGTGCATGGGAATGCAATCCTGAATGACTTAGGGATGGAATCACCCTGTGGTGTAATAAACAGTATACCAGCCCCTGAACCATGATTTGTATGTGAGCCATCAAAGTACAGTTTCCATGTTATGTTTGTGTCAAATGTGAATATGAACTCATCAGGAAATTCTACAACTAATGGATGATCTGCCTATATGGGTGCGTCAGCTAACTGATCAGCAATGACCTGTCCTTTAATAGCTTTTCTTTCTACATACTGGATATCATACTCACTAAGTATCATAACCCATTTGGCTAGTCGCCCTGTTAATGCTGCCCTGCTGAGAAGGTATTTCAGAGGGTCTATTTTAGCAATCAGCATTGTTTGATGGTTTAGCATGTAGTTCCTCAGTTTTTGAGTAGCGAATACTACTGCAAGACAAGCACGTTCAATGGTACTATAGTTGAGCTCATACCCTACCAAAGTTCGACTGATATAATAGACTTCCCTTTCACGACCTTCATCGTAATTCTGTGCAAGCAATGCTTCGAGTGATGAATGGGTTGCTGTAATATAAAGAATCAATGGTCTTCCCTCAACAGGTGGCATTAAGACAGGTGGTGTGAGTAAATATTCTTTAATCAGTTGAAAAGCTTCTCCACACCTAGCTGTCCATGCAAAGGGTACTCCTTTCTTAAGAAGATGTTGAAAAGGATGTGTCTTATCTGCTAACTGCACAATAAATCTTCTGATGGATTGCAGTCGTCCTTGTAGTGTCCTTAGTTGACTGAGATTAGTGGGTGGTGGCATGTCCATGATTGCTTTTACTTTAGCAGGATCAACTTCAATACCCCGTCTAGAAATGATATAACCTAACAAATTTCCTGACTTGACTCCAAACACACATTTCTTTGGATTGAGTCTCACTTTATACTTTTCCAGCCTCTAAAATATCTTGTCTGAAACTTGTAAATGTCCTACCCTGGTTTTGGATTTTACAATAAGGTCATCGACATAATCCTCCATAGAAGTGTGCACTAGATCATGAAAGATAGTAGTCATGGCATGCTGATAGGTTGCTCCTGCATTCTTGAGTCCGAAGGGCATAACATTCCAGCAATACGCTCCCCAAGGACAAGTGAAAGTTGTCTTAGGTTGGTCTTCAGTGGCAATTCTGATATGGTTATATCCTGAAAATCCATCCATAAGGGACAACATCTCATAACCTGCTATCATGTCAACTATCATGTCTATGTTAGGCAAAGGGAAGTCATCCTTAGGACAAGCTTTGTTGATATCTCTAAAATCAGTGCAGATGCAGATGCCCCCAGTTGGTTTAGTGACTGGTACAAGATTGGAGAGCCAATCGGCATAGTCGATAGATCTAATGAAACCAATGTCTAACAATTTCTTGAGTTTTGCTTTGACTAATAAAGCAATTTGTGGATGCATTTTTCTCAGCTTCTGTTTCACTGGTTTGGCACCTAGTTGTAAGGGAAAATGATGCAGAACAAGTTTAGGATCTAACCCCGGCATGTCGGCATATGACCAAGCAAAATTTATCTGTCTCTGTGCAAAGAAGTAGTGGAACTCTGGCTTCTCTTCTGTTGTCAATGATGCTGCAAAATAAACCATTCGAGGATTCTCTTTTGTGCCTATGTTGACTTCTACTGATTCTTCAACGAGCATGGGTGACTTTTCTTGTGCAACGGGGAGAATGTTCAAACCTCCATCCTTAGGTGCCTCAGAGAGGTTTTCACCTTCGGATGCGTCCTTTCTTTTTACTTTTTCATTGTCTAAAGGTGCCTTTTGGTTTTCACCTAGAGACTCATCCTTTTTATTTTGTTTATTCTTTTTCTCATTTTTGCGACTGGAGGGTTGAACAGATTCCCCAAAATATGCTTTTTTGTCCAAGTCAATGGTAAAACCAGCCTGATGATCCCCGTTAGGTATGCCTTCACGTAATCCCAGGAACTCAGCAATTGCTTCGTCGTTCTCAAAAGTGTCTAAGATGGGTGCGTCTTGTTGATCCCAATCAATGAGCTAGGGATGGACTAAGGGCATGTCATCATTGGAGTTATCAAAGTCTAATGGGGTCAAGGTAAAGATTGAATTATTCATGTGACTACAAAAGTCTTGTACCAGGTCCTCTTTGCTCTTAGGTTTGGGTCTAGGTGGATGAATAGGTGGGCCTAATGCCAAGGTTTGACTATCGGAAATAGGTGGTTCAGGTTGCCAAGAGGTAGGATCAAGTGATTCCCAATAGTAGTGTTTAAACCATTCCTCTTTTGTTATTTTCTTTGGTGGATAGGAATTTAAGGGATTGGGTGAGGAACTTAACATCAAGTCAAGTTCTCCAAATAACTTGTCAAGGTCCATGGAAGAAGTAGAGGATAGGGAATCCCACTCATAATCATTAGAGTCGGGGGAGTTACAATGATATTGGTCCACTGTTTTGTGAGATGTCTTAATATCTTCTGAAGCACATACTTCCTCAAGTAAGGGTAATGGGCTACTAGGAACACCAATTTGAATCGGTTGAAACCCTAGACCTACTCCTTTTGGCCACTGAGAAACAAATATTGGTTCAATTCTGCCATCTTGGTTTAAGCCTAAACCACTCTGTCCATCATATCCTTTGCTTTGCATAATTTTGAAACCCTTTCCATATAGATTTGTAGGAATATGAACAAATAAGAGTGGTTTCTCATCATCTTCCCTATACAGCCAGGAAGTGACATCTTCTGCATCTACAGCCTCTTTGCTTAATTCACCCCATTTAGTAAAAGTTGTTGTGGGGGGAACATGTATAGTGATCATAGACTGTCCCCTACCTGTTGTAGGTAAACCATATGACTTAGGAGGAACCAAATGGCTAACACAATAAGAAGTCTTCATGTAATACTCTCCACAACCCTTGTCTTGGATCTCAACCCTAGGAGTGGTAGGAAGTGAGGGTGAATCAGATGTTCGAGTGAGTGTGGATGGATCAACATAAGAGGATGAATTGGATGATGAGGTCTCTTGGTTCACTGGCACTTGACATTGGGGGATCTCTTTTAGATTGGTACAATATTGAAATGGATCAGGATCACCATCTATGGTTATTTTTGTGCCATTGTAAGGGAATTTAAGACACTGATGATACGTGGAAGGGACCGCCTTAAGGAAGGGTGAGATCCAAGACCTGGAACTTTGTCTCCATTACTATAGGACCAATTCTGATAGGAAGTGTTACCACCCCCTTTGATTTTCATTCCTCATAATCATAAGCTTTTATGACAATACTTTTAGTCGTGTCTACGCATGCTTCTGAGATACCTAATGCTTTAGTTAGTTTTAAAGTGCATAGATTTAACCCTGCTCCTCCGTCTACCAAAACTCATCTAACCTTGGTGTCATCAACAAGGACTTCCAAATGTAAAGGATCATTATGGTGGTTATTTTCAGTTGCGTAGTCTTGTTCAGAAAATGTGGCACGATGATTATTGGTCAAGTAGCCCACCATTTCCTGGAAACGATTGACATCAAGATCATTAGGGACCGTGGTGTTCTATAAAGCGTTATCGAGGATAGATCAATGCTCAGGGGAAATACGCAGCAATTCCAAGATTGAAATTTGAGCTGGGGTCTTCCCCAACTGGTCAAGTAGATTATATTGCAACTTGGAAGATTGTGGTGTTTGCTGCGATTGAGGGCCCTGGATAGTGAACTTAGTACGACGAGTATTGACCGCACACTTAGGATTAGCATTGATAGTAATGGTATTGATATTCTCGTTAGCAGCACGAAGGCAATGAATGATTTTGCCACTATCATAATCATGTTTGATACTCGCATAGTTGGCTGACATATTGGTCTTAGTACTCGAACTGGGGGCAGTTCCTTTCCCATGGTCATGTAGTGGGTCAGAAAAGACTTGATGATCAGTGTTCGATGACTTTTGTTTTTTCCCACTAACTTCAATAATTCTCCTTTCGACAAGATCCTGTATGATATTCTTCAGTTGTCGACAGTTTTGTAAGTTATGTCCCTTAGTCCTATGATAATCACAAAAGGCATTATCATCCCACCAAGCTGGTTTAAACTATCCTGGATCGTATTGTCTTGGTTCCTGCAGCTGTATAAGGTTATGTTGTAACAGTTGTTTGAACACCGACTCAATGGGTTCCCCTAAGGGAGTGAACTTGCATTTTTGAAATCTCCTTTGTTGGGGACGTTGAGTATTTTGGACCATGTTAGGAGGTTGATTGACAGCATTAAGCGTGTTGGCAAAAGTATGAGGTCCTTGTAACGTGAGGAGGGGTCCTACTTGTAACGTTTTAGCATCAACCACCCCATCATTGGTGACATTTTTATTGCGAGACCAAAATTTGTTTATGTCAGTAGGGGTGTTTTGTACGATCGCGTTTCTATTGGATGTTGTTGTCTTGGGTTCACCCTTTTCAATGAGATCTTTCTCTATTATAACCCCTTTTTCCACTAGTTCCGAAAAAGATGTACAGCAATGTACCCTTAAGTTACTCCTGAGTTTTGGATGAAGGTTTTCTTGAAACATTGTAACCTTTTGTTTTTCGGGTATCTCAACAGGACACCTACTAGCAATAGTTCTCCATCTCTGGAAGAAAGCAATGAATGTTTCCCCTTCATCTTGTGTTGTGTGGCACAAGGTTGCTATATTTATCTCGTGGTCTATGTTGAAGGAGAATTGCTCTACAAATTTCTCAACTAGTTCACCCCAGGATCTAATGCCAAAATCTAGACCCGAAAACCATTCTAGTGCAATTCCTACAAGACTTCTTGAAAATAGCCTCATAAGATATGTGGGGTCATAAGCAACATCTATGCATATGGTAGAAAATTCCCTGATATGTTCTATTGGGTTTCATTTTCCATTGTACTTAGGAAGATTCGGTATGACATATCCGTGAGGGAAAGGTGTCATGTACAATGATCTACCAAAGGGGAATGGGCATATGTCCTTTGTTGAAAAAGATTTATTAGTTGTCACCAACATGTTATCCATTTGCGTTTGTAATGCGTACATTTGTGTTTGTAAGACGTCAACTTGGGTCAAAGATGTGCTAGGGGGATTATGCGGATCCGTTTATGTGTTCTGAAATCCAAAGTCTTGTGATGGGTTTCGATTGAATGTTGGCATCTGAGGTGGATTTGGATTCAAAATGTTGGTAAATGTGTTTTGGTCCAGAATCTGCATAAATTGGTGTTGTCTTGGGTTCTATGTAAACGGATTCTGAGTACCACTCTGTGAAAAAGGATTCTAATTCAGAATCGATGTAAATTGGTTTTGACGTGGAATCTGTGTGGACGGATTCTGACTACCAATCTGTGAAAAGGGATTCTGATGTGACATTGATGTAAATTGGTTTTGACTGGAATCTGTGTGGACAGATTCTGACTACCAATCTATGACAAAGGATTCTGATTCAGAATTGAGGTGAGTGGATTCTGACTGCCAGTCTGGGAGAATAGATTTTGATTGCCATATTGGAAGGAGGGAATGCTTCGCATTTGTGTAATCTGTGGTATGGCACTAGTGACTGGAGCACTAGGTATGGCCATCGACTATGGTATGGTACCCGTGATACTAGCAGTTGGTATGGTTGTTGATTGCAAACTTGTGACACCGACATAAGGTGTAGAGGCTAACATTTTAGGTCTTTTACTCCCAACAAGAGGACCAAAGGGGGTTGATGATGAAGCCCCTACAGTGAAATTAAATCCCGATGTCATGCCGGATGTACCAAATAGAGACGTATTGACTGTCGTACTCTATGTAGATGTGCCAGATGGCATAGTTGTGCTAACATGAGGTGTAGTGGTACTAGCAGTCATTGTGTTTGTTCCTTGTGTAGGCTGAGTTTGTAAGGTGCTAATATCAAATCTTGGGGGTAAGGTAGCGCCTTCAGCTAGCAATTTGGCTAAAAATCGTGGACGATCATTTGCTAGGTATTCATCTACAAAAGAGGAAAATTCAGGGTCTTGTGCGATGACCTCTACGTCCTCTACTGCAATATGTCCTTGAGTGTTTCTAGTGGTGAATTTGTCTAATAGAGTCTTATGAGGTCTTGCATAAAATGGATTGATGAATTCGTTTGGGTTTGACATGTTTTCTCTCTCTCTTCTCTTAGACCTAGTTTCAACCATGTAAGACAAGCTCAATATGCGGGAAATGCAAAAACTATATCTATGAACAATATGACTCTAGTCTATGTTTTTGGGATTTTCGTATGCAAAATAAGGGATGTTCTAGGATGACACTAGTCTAGACTCTAAAGATGCAAAGTCTAAGCAAGACCCTAAAGTGATCAACTCTATAAATCCAAGACGAAGGGACCAACTACCTAAAGTCAAACCAAGGTGTCAATTTAGTTTAAATTAAGGAACCAATGTAGGATGAGGATCAAAGACAAGTTGAGTTTCCTAACTAGATTGATGAGCTAGGAGGACTCTCTGTAGGACAAAGTATAAGATGATAGGACTAGGTTCAATGACAAATTTTTTTGACACTATGACTTTTCTAGAGTATAGATGGTAAACCAATCGTAAAGTTTGTAAAAGTGACCTTCCTAAAAGTATAATGCAAGGTAATATGTATTCTAAGATGAAACTTACCCTGAACTAAGACAACTATGGTAATGACTAAATGACCCTAAAGGATGCAAAATTGAGCAAATCATTTCAGGTTTTTGTTTCAAAGACTATTTGTGTAAGGACAACTAAAACCGGTATAATCGTGTTGACTGGATAGTGACTGTGAATTCTGGTTTTCTGATAATCAGATAGATGTGTCGCAGGATCTAACATATGCGGTCAAGTTTATCAGTTGCGGTTTTCTAGTAATCAATTCATTTCTCTAGTAAAGTTCAGTTTGACCCTGACAGATGCAGTTAACCTTTAACAGATGCGACTCATACTGACAGTTGCGACTCAGAATATAACACATGCAGTTTTTCCAAAGCAATTGCGAGCTAAACTGGCAGATACGACTCTAAACTAGACAGATGCGACTCAAGACTAAACAGATGCGACTTGAAATAATAGTTGCAACTCAGAATTTAATAGATGTGACTCAAGATTTAACATATACGACTTGTACTGACAGTTGCGAGTTTATGGTGAACAGTTGCGACTCTCTATGTATTTTCAATGATGAGATTTAAACTGACTCTATTTTCTGTGATCAAATTCTGACAATCAAAGACAATCATAAGACAAAGTGTTTTCAATTTCGATTTTGGACTCAAAGAACATTTAAATTGACAACAGACAAGCACATCCTAATAGGCCAAAGGCCTAGGGTTTGTATATTTGGTATAGCCCACCTATTATACCCCATATTGGTGATGAACACTTTCCTTCTCGAGAGTGGATAGCTTAGAAATTTGGTGGCATTGGCTCCCCTCCACGGCTCATTAACGTCTTTCGAGCACACCAATTTTGAATTCTTTGGGAAATGACCTCCCAAGAACTGCTATCTCTACTCAAGGGGATCAGTCGTGAGTATCTTTAGGCATGATACTGTACCCTGCACTATACCAAGCAACGACCACAAATAGGTTGGTCTCTAAAACAAAAGGTATTTAGTACGAGCATTCCGTTCATGGGGTGTGATCCATACGGTGTGATTCCCCTTTCGGATCCATCTCGTCGGAACCACACTTGTGATTCTTGGGGTTTCCCTAAGAACCCACTTTTATATACCAGCTGGAAGTCCCTCGGGTTCAGGGTGCTACCGGTCTGAGTCGTCCTAGGGTGAGTAATTTTTCCCACCAGAACAGGCCCCAGTTCTAGAGTTGGTAACAGTTTCTCTTACACCCAGGATCGCACGGATGCACAAGGGGAGAGGATACTTCGATGTACCAAGTCGTAAGGGTAACCAGACTTGTGCTTTCACACCAAACATAGTAGACACTTGTTAATTTGAAACCAAATGAAAGATTTACTACGCTACCAAACAATTTGTTTCAAAAATTAACTAGGGTCTTCGACAAGCGTCCTGCAAAAAAACACGTTAGTAGTTTTTGATATTGTCTTCGTCAATTGTCCTGCAAAAGCTTGTTAACTCCAAAAGGCCACACACTGAAAATAAGATATTAGTAACACACAAATCAATTGAAAATTTCAGATTTTCAAAAACAGAAATAAAGTTTTACCAGTCAATTGTGTCATTGTGTTACCAGTCAAATGCGTCATTTCTTCTGTCAGATGTGGTTCGGGAAGTCAATTGCAGTTCAAGAAACTTCAGATGCGTCTTATTTTTTAGATGCATCATTTATTCTGTCAGATGCGGTTCAGGAATTCAATTGTGTCGCTTTGCCAAACTGATGCGTCGTTCCATACAAAAGACCTACAAAAACCAAAAGTAAAAGATCTACGGATCCGTGAAGATGGTATCTTCACGTCGGGTTCACCAAATTTAACGCCAAGAAAATGCACAAGACAACAAAGAAGATTAGAAGCAAACATGCAATACTAAAATCTAAGATGCACATCTAAATGTTAAGCAACAAAGAACAAAGGAAGTTAAAACGCAAACAAACTGAAATAATCTCACCAATTTCAAACGTATTTCCATGATTCATCTCAATTGCCCTTCTCCATTTTGCTTGTGTAGTATAATTGCCCTTAGATTTTTGTAAATTCGTGCAAGTATAGCCTAAGATAGTGATTTAGCAAAACATCGAAGATTCAAGACAAAGTGCTCTCAAAAGTTATAAGAATTCGCGAGAGAGATTGGAATGAAGAATGACAAATCAATTTATAGAAAATTGATTATTCGAACGACAGGCCAAGATCGAAAGATCAACAGACGGTTGAGATCGACTGATTAGACATGCATTATGATAACTTTTAGTAATGACATGAGTGATACAAATTAGAAATAGAATTAAAGATTAAATAAATGATTTAATCTTGATTGATATTCAAAAAATAGAAGAAATATCTTTGCATGACAAAGATGAAGATTGATTAAAGCAACTCTTGTTTGAATGCACAAGGTTTAATTAATTAAATAAGAATATTTAATTAACATGCATGTACATGCAATTGAGTTAGAACTAGACGATTTGAATGATTGACAAAGAGATTACTTGAAGCCACTCAGACATCAAATCAATAGTTAACTGAACGATTAAAATAGATGTGAGTGAGTTAAAGTGAATACTTAGATAACTCACATAATTATCTAAAATAGAGGAATGTGTTAAATAGAATTAATGAATTAAATAATTCATTTAATACAAGACTCGATATTTGAAGAATAATTAAATAAATAATATTTATTTAATTAAATGATGAAGGGATTTTAAATGAATAATTAAATAAATAATGAATTTATTTAATTATAGTTGAAATATGATAAAGAGTAAATTAAATAATGATTTATTTAATTTGACAAGAAAGATACGGTTAATTAGTAATATAATTAAATAAAAAGCGTTTATTTAATTAATCGGATAGAATAAAGAAAAGTGTGAATTAATTAAATAATTAAGATTATTTAATTAAAAGAAGAAATAATAGAAGGTGAATTAATTAAATAAGAATTATGAAGAATATGGAAGTCGCAGGCCTAAACCAGATTTCGGTGTCTACAGTATGATGATGTTCAACAACTATTTTATGCTAGATAGACCAGGTTTGTGCAAGGCCAAGAGCATACAATGATAGAGAGATACCTCCCCAATCGGGTTACTCGCCAGTTTGGGGAGATTCAGGATGTTGATCTTGATGATTACATAGTAATATTTGCATGCACCCTTAGAGAGGCTCATTGGGGTTAGCAGATTCCACCGTAGGTGGGAGTGGATGACTTCTGACAACTTGTGGCACAACCATGTGTGTACACAGATGGGCCTACAGTGCAAGGACCACACTTGCATATGATGCCTAGCGGAGATAGTTTGTACTAGTTCACTTGATAGATCTTGTAGTGGTACAACCACTTGGAAAAGGTAGGTGATAGGGACAAGCTAGAGGATACGAGAGGGGGCCTCAACAACCTCCTCAGTAGCCTCCCATAGACAATCAGGATGGTCAAGGTCATCAAGATGGGAATGATGGATAGGTACTCGGGGACGGGCAACATCAACAGCTAGGTCATGATAGATAGGTGCCAAGACATGTGCCTTTGGGACCACCACCACCACCACCACCACCACCAGCCTATTGAGATCTACAGTAGTAGGGTCAGGGTCTAGACCCTAGGGATTCCCAAATTGTATCCCTTATAGTGCAGAGATACCAATTTGATATAGTAGGTACAACAATTAATAGCACATGTGCAGGCTGTTACAAGGGAGAGGGATCAAGATTGCCAGTAGGTCCAACAACTAACCATTTAGTTGGCAGAAGAAACCAGGTAGAGACAATAGTTGGATGCTATGACTATACAAACATAGGGCTAGGGCATGGTCCCCACTTAAATGTATGAAGATTCCATGGCAGAGGCCTCATACTACCGTACTTTGTACCATAGGGCGGTGTCCTGACTACAATGACAACCATATTATGAGCACAGGAGTGGGGTCGATCCGAGTGGCTCAGGAGGTGCTTCGTCGATGCACATGTAGCCTTCAGGTAGTGGTCATTAGTAGGATGACAGGTAGAGCAGAGGATAGCTTGCACTTTTGTAGACATTTTTTGGATGTATAGCCCTTATTTATTATATGTATACGCATTCATCGACTAATTTTTGATAGCCTCATGTATATCTATTTTTTATGATATTGATACATTGACTCTGACTCTATATCATGACATTCAGATTTTGATGATATATATGAGATGGCCCAATTTGGTTATGATATGATGTGCCATAATTTTGATGTGATGTTTCATTTATTCCATGCTTTATGTTTATGTATGGATGCACATGCTATGGATGGATGCAGATATTTATGTTATGGATGCATTGTGATGGACATTTTATTCTATTTTTTAGTATCTTTCTATGACATGTTATGAGATGGATGCATTTCCTTTTTGTGTATTTCCCATATGATGATGCCATGCTTATGATGTGTTGATGATTATGAGATGATGATTATGACATGAATATGAAAGATGTATGTATGTTGATGGTTTGTGGATGCAAGATGGATGCATTATGATTTTTGTTGACTGTCATGATACCATGTTAGTGTGGAAAGAATATAGAATAATAAGACAAATGGATTGACCATTGATTTGGAGATTGATTCAGAAGTCCAACAATTCTACGAGTCTTTGAGACTTTATTAGATATGGTGATGAGATTGATGATTTTCTTATTCCAAGGATTGGGATACTTCAGTGCTTCATTCCTTATTTTTGATATAACACATAGACACGATGCATCTAGGTATCGATAACCAGGATGGTGTTGTTTCTAATGCGATGGGATTTGACTCTGCAAATAGAAAGGATAATCTTTATTTACACCTTGACATACAAAAACCTCATTGGAATGTAGTTTAGAAGTTTATAGTATTTCAGACCAAAGTATACGCAATAGTCAAAAATCTATTCAAAACAACCTCCCTATACACAACAAAGCAAGTATTCGCCAAAGTTATTTTACAAGAAAATCCCACAAGAATATAAAATTAAAGATAATGATCGATACCCCATTCCTTTCTCTCTAAATCATTTTGATAGACATCATTGAGAGGTCCTTGGAATGGGTCGATAAGATAAATCACAAGAAAATATTAAAAAAATTAGTCAAAGTTATCTATATCTCCCGCCCATGTAACACAACTAAGGTGATTTCTAAAAATGGAATTCATTGTAGGAAGGATACATCCTAGGACATTTTTATCAAATTTTTTGAATAAGACTAATTGTTTGATAGGTTGATAAAAATGCTACTGACTCATTTACCTATGATCTAGACTTTAGATTTCTACATTTAGGTTCACACTTCACGACTTGCCATACTTGTTTTCTACTTGTTTTACCAAAGGGTGATGATGATGATTGATTTATTATGAATGGAGGTTTATTGTTAGTGAAAGTGAATTAGGATGGGTGATTTTGGTCTCTTTTGGATATTTTAATGTTTTTGGTGTTTTTCCCTATTTTGAGGTTGTTTTTATCTTCTCAAAAATATTTGATGCTATTTAGGTTTTTTTTTTTGAATGTTTTCCAATGTTTTGAGTTTTCAAATTTTCAAATGTTTTTGTGTTTTCTAAGTTTTGACCAAGACCTAAAAGAGAGTGAGCTAGGGCCTCAAGGGCTCATCAAAGATTAGCCTTGCCTATGTTATACATGCACAGACCACGTAGCGACCAGTAATTGTTTATTGATGAGATATGAACACTTGATAGGATTGTCAATTTATTATGACAGAATCCTAAATGACTGACCTAATGCATCCTGGGGGCACATTAGTGATGGCCTTGCCTATGTTCAGGCTCAGACACTCATAGTTCGACATGGTTTTGTTTTGGGATTTTGATGCATTTTGGATGCTTTGGATTTTGAATTTACAAATTTTTGAATGCTTTTGGATTTTGGCCATACAATATTTTGATGTTTTTGGATATTTTTAGGATTTTGCAAGTGTTTTTGGATTTTTGATGAGATTTTCAAATGTTTTGGGATTTTCTGAGAGATTCCAAATAACCTTAAGACATGCAAGAACCCAATCCGATGCAAGCATAAAAAATTTCCCCCAATGTGATGTGATAGACTACCTCGATATAGGTAGGACAAACTGACCTTAGGAATGTGCCAAGCAATACTAAAGGGGAATATGATACTTACGTAATATCCAACTATGATACAAATGTAGATGGGTGATGGAATAAATAGGATTAGTGATGTGATAGATGTATGTAATGGATGGTGTAGTAGGATAAGCTAATGATCCAATGATAGATGAAGGTGATTATTTATGCAAGGCACCTATTTGCTAGGTTTTCACCAAGGTACTTTCCCAAAGTGCCACCAAAGTGGTTTTTATTAGAGGATGATTTTTTTCTTTACTGTTTTCAATCCTTTTTCTTTTCTTTTGGATTTTGTTATTTTTTTATTTTTTTGTATTTTTTAGATTTACACCCTTCAAGCCTAGGCATAATTTTTTTTGAGATGTAGACTGTTGATTGAATCCTGCAAGGGTTCTCCTTTAGGCATTGATAACTGATAGGCTCCTGATCCATAACTTACTGTAACAACAAATGGTTCTAACCAATGATCTGTCATCTTCTTTTGATTATTCTTGAGGACAAGATCTCCTACCTAGAAGAAACAACTCTTGATTTTCTTTTTGTAGCTCTATTTTAGTCGATTTTGGTATTCTTGCAAATGATTCAAGGCATCAAGATGACGCTCATCTAGGAATTCTAACTCACTCAACTGAGACACCCTGTATTCTTAATCAGTGATTAGATTTTGCAGTGAAACTCTTAGTGAGGGGAGATCAACCTCAATGGGTAGGATGGCTTCAGATCCATAGACTAGGAAAAATGGGGTTGCACCTATAGGTGTGCAGATACTAGTTCTATAGGCCCATAAGATGGGGTTTAGTTGCAAATTCCAGTCACAACTAACTTCATTGACTGTCTTCTTGAGGATTTTAAGAATGGTTTTGTTTGATGCCTTAGCTTGACCATTACCCTGAGGTAATAGGGAGTAGAGAACCAATGTTTGATGTTGAATCATTGGCATAACTCTCGTACATCTTGATTTTTGAAAGGTGTTTCATTATCTGAGATAAGGGCTTGTGGAACACCATAGCGACAAATAAGGTAATTTGGGATGAATTTGGAGATTTGTTTCCCCATTATGCAAGTCATAGGGATAGCTTTTTCCTACTTCATAAAGTACTCAGTGGTCGTGATGATGAATTTGTGACCATTAGACAAGGTGGGGGTAATCATTCCTATGAGGTCGAGTCCCCACTATGAGAAAGGCCAAGGTATGACAAACGGTTGGAGTTCCTGAGCTAGAGAATAGATAAGGTCCCCATGTTGTTGACACTATATACACTTCTTCACAAACTAATGAGCCTCACATTCCATGGTTGGTCAGTAATACCCAATCCACAACAGTTTCTTGGATAAGGTAATACCACTAGAATGTGAACCAAAAATTCATTTCTGTACTTTCGTTAATGCGGTTAAGGCTTCCTCTTGGTCGAGACACCATAATAATGTCCCCTTGATGCTTCGACAGTACAAGGTATCTCCTAAGATAACGAATCGAGGGGCTTTATTGACGAATGTTTTCTTAAGATTGGAAGTAATGTTAGTGGGAAGGATACCTCTATTTAGGTAGGTGAATATGTCATGATACCATAGGGAATCGAGACCAACAATTTCACATACAAATTCAGAATCAGGTATCTTGAAAGACAACATGAGAAGTTGTTCTACGAGGAATTCACATTGAAGAATGTTGTGTGACATGTCTATTAAGGACCCAATGGTTTCCATGGCATCTACTGCTCAATTTTTGACACGAGGGATTTGCTCAAATGTTATATCAATGAAGAAGTCCTTGATATCTTCTACCATCTTCTTGTAAGGTGTGAGCTTATCATCTTTTTTTTGATAATCATCATTGACTTGATTTATAACTAGCTGTGAATCTTTGTAGACCTTTAATCCCATGACTTTCCATTGTGCTACAATTCTCAATCCTATTATAAGAGCTTCATACTTGGAAATTTTGTTGGTGCATGGAAAGGATAGCTAGTATGATTTTGGAATACAATCCCCTTGTGGGGTGATAAAGAGAATGTCTTCCTCTGATCCGTGTTGGGTATATGATCCATCAAAGTACATTTTCCACTAATCTGCTACGTCAAGGACAAATATTGATTCATCAGGAAACTCAGATACCAAAGGATTCTCTGCATAGATGGGTACCTCAACTAGTTGATCTAAAATTACCTATCCCTTAATAGCCTTGCACTCTAGATACTCTATGTCAAATTTTGTTAAGATCATTACCCACTTGGCCATCTGCCTAGTGAGATTTGCTTTAGACAATAGATATTTCAATGGGTCGATCTTAGCAATGAGTTTGATTTGATGTGCAAGCATGCAGTGTCTAATTTTTTGTGAAGCAAAAACTACTGGTAGGCATGCCTTCTCAATGGATGAGTAATTCATTTCATATCCCACCAAAGTCCTGTTGATATAATAGAATGCTCTTTCCTTTCTCGTTTCATCGTGTTGGGTAAGAAGAGCACCTAATGTTGTTGATGTGGCCAAGATGTACAAGATCAAAGGATTTTTCGGTATTGGTGGCATGAAAATAGGAGGTGTCAATAGATAGTCCTTGATTTTTTGAAAGGTTATAGTGCATTTCTCATCCCACTTATATGTCATCCCTTTATGGAGAATGTGAGAAAAGGGGTGGATCTTCTCTGACAGTTACTTTATGAATCTCCTGATAGATTGTAACCTTCCTTGTAGACATTGCATTTGTTTCAATGTTTGTGGTGGCTCCATTCTAAAATTTATTTTTCCTTCATTAGATCTATCTTGATCCCTCTTTGTGAGACTATGTAACCAAGAAGCTTGCCTGATGTGACCCCAAAGACACACTTTTTTGGATTCAGTTACAACTTGTATTCTTCAAGTCTGTTGAAGATTAGTCCCAATACTTCTATATGTCCCTTCCTTGTCTTTGATTTAGCTGGAATATCATCCACATAATCTTCCATGGTTTTATGGATCACGTCATGAAAGATTAAGGTCATTGCCCTCTAATAGGTTTCTCCAAAAAAAATTATCCCAAATGGCATCATATTCCAGTAGTATGTTCCCCACGAACACCTAAATGTAGTTTTGTGTTGGTCCTCCTTAGCAATAATGATTTGGTTGTAGCCTGAAAATCCATGGACATGAGTGATAACATTTCATGTCTTGCGGTTAAATCAATAATGATACATCAATGTTTAGAATAGGGAAATCATCTTTCGGACATGCTTTGTTCAAGTCCCTAAAGTCAGTGCATATTCTGATGCCCCCAATGTGTTTAGAGACTGGCACTAGGTTGGAAACCCACTCTAGATAGTCGATTGGTCAGATAAATCCGACGTCAAGGAGTTTCTATAATTCTTAGTTAACCAATAATGCTATCTGAGGGTGCATCTTTCTTAATTTCTGAGTTACTAGTTTTGCTTCAGGATAAACTGCTAAGTAGTGTACAACCACTTCAGGATCGAGTCCAGGCATATCTGTGTAGGACCATGCAAAATTTTCCCTTCGCTCTTTAAGGAATGCTACCAAGTTTTTATGTTCTTCATCTAACAATGATTCAACATAGAAGGTTATCTTAGGTGTCTCATCTATTCCCACATTCATTGGATTTTCTTTCTCTACAAGTACCGTTGATTTCTCTAGATGCATTGCACTAAGAGGAAAATTGAATCCATCATTTGGAACCTCAAAGAGGTTTTCACCTTTGAATGCATCCTTTCTTTTTACTATTTTGTGATTAGAAAGTGCTATAGTGTGGTTTTCACTTAAAGATCTACATGTTATTTTCATGTCATTTATTTTACAACTGAGGGATTCATTTGTCTCTCCATAGTATTCCTATGTATCTAGCTCTATGTCAAACCCTACTTTATGATCCCCACATGGCAATTTGTCATGACGCCCCATAAATTCGGATATCCATTCATCATTTTTGAACGCATCCAAAATTGGTGGTCCTCCTTGGTCCCAATCGATTAGTTGGGGGTGTACTAGCTTCAATTTAGATATTTGGATGTTTGGGGTAAAGGATGTTGTGGTTATCATAAAGATGGAGGCATCCTCAAATAAGTCAGCAATGTCAAGGGGAAATTTATCTAGGGTATTATCACATAATGTTGGTAACCAAGAGGAAGCCTTGGCCCGTTTATTAGAAGTACCCTTGCTAAGAAGGGTCACCTTGCTAGTGGTACATCCCAAGCCAAGATTATTTGGTCATTTCTCAGTAGCGAGGGGTTCTAGCAAACCTATGTCATTATGTCCCAAATTTTCATTCTTGTTATATCCCCACCCCATTATTAGCTGTAATCCCTTGTTATCATCTTCCATTGGAAGAATGGGCATGGGTAGGTTCTCCTGATATAGAAATTTAGATACATCTTCTTCATTGATGACCTCTTTATTCAAGTCTCCCCACTTGGTAAAGGTGGTAGATGCTACCTTCATTGTTTTAGCTACCTTTTTGATATGTTGGGGTTTCCCCTGAGATTTAGGGGAAATAGGTAACTCTCCAAGCACAAAAGTATCCTTCTTCAGAGTATAATCCCCACATTCATTATCCTTGATCACTGCCTTGATGTCTGGTATGTTTTGTATAATGGGTGTTTTGGATTCTGAGGTAGATGCCAAGGAAGATGGGTCAACAAATGAGGAGGATGATGTGGGCCCTTCATTATTCTTTGATATTTGTGGGATCTTGTAAAATTTTGCTTCAAGATTCTTGCAATAGTAGAAAGGCTTGGGATCACCATGGATAGTAACTTATTTATCCTTAAAAGGAAATTTGACACATTGGTGGTATGTGGAAGCTACATCTTGCATGGAATGAATCCATTGTCATCCTAGAAGAATGTTGTAAGGAAGGTCAAGATCTATCACTTGGAATGTGGTTTCAAAAATGGCGGGTCCTACTTGGATAGGTCACTTGATTATGCCTTGAGACACCCACTCTTGATCATTGTATGCTCTTATGGTTACACCCTTTGTATTTTCAATGGAATCCTCTGAGTAGCCCAAGTTTCTGACTAACTGAAGGGTGCAAATGTTCAAACCAACACCTCCTTCCACCAGGACTCTTTTAAATTTATTCTTGTGAACAATGACCTCAAGGTGCAAAGCACAATTGTGAGATGGTTGCGTTGGGAGGTCTTGTTCTAAGAAGGTAAGAAGATAGGGGGTGGTGATATGTCCTATCATAGCTTGGAATTTCTCTATATCAATATTCTTAGGGATGGAGGAAGCTGATAATTCCTTTTCTAATAAATTCCTATGTGCAGGGGATAGCTTCAATAATTGTAGGATGGAGATCTGTGCAAGGGTTTTCTTTAACTGGTCTAGGAGACTGTAGCCCTTAGGGTTTGACGTCAAAAGTGTAGGTTGTGCCCTAGGTTGATATGAAGCTCCTTGGATTGTGACCTTTGCACATCGTGTGGTGACTCCACACTCCATACTAGGTCCTTTGACGGTGACAACCATTACGAAATTGTCACAAGATGTGTCTGCGTTGGAATATACATGTGTTGTACATTAGTGCAATCTTTCCCCTTGCCATTGTCATTTCCTTTTGTTGTGATCCAACATTGGGTTCATGTATATCTTTAGGTCTTGGTTACCTATTGGTTGATCAAAATTTATGTCCCCACTTTCAATGAGATCTTCGATAGTGTTCTTTAGCTTCATGTAGCTTGTGGTTTTATGTCCTTTGATCTTGTGAAAATCTCAAAGATCCTTTTTGTTATACCAAGGTGGTTTAACTTGAGGTTCTTGATAGTTTTGGCAATTGGGGAGGATGATTAGGTTTGATTGCACCAACTTCATGACTAATTCAATGGGCTCCCAATAGTGTGTACTTGTATTTTTGTGGGTAGTTTTTCCTATTGGGGGATCCTCTTTGTTATGTGTTGCTGTTGTTGACTTGGTTGTTTGGTGGGGGTGTGTTGGTTTGTTGTATGTTGTGATGTGTGTTGGTTGGTTGATTGGTGGTTTGTCTAGGAGCACTTATGACTACTTTAGCATTAATGACACCATCATTTGTTATATTCTTGATCTTAGCCCACACATGGGGCTTATCATTAGAACTGGTAGATGGGAAGTTGTCTTTGTACGCTTGTGTGCTTCCTTAAGCGATTAGGGCTCTCTTGATGTTGAGGGCCCTAGGGATAAGCTCATCATATCTTGTGACATATTGCATCTTTAATTGAAAGGATAAGTTCATGTCAACATTGGAAATAATGATTCCTACTTTTTGTTCTTCAAGAATAGGCCATTTGCTCTTGTTGGCTCTCTGCCTCCACCTTTGTATGAAATTCGTGAAGGATTCTCCCTTTTTTTTCTTTAGAGTGTACAACTCTTCCAAGCTCACATCCATGTATAGGTTAAAGGAGAAATGGTCTATGAACCTATCAATTATTTCTTGGAAGTTTTTAATTCTCAGAGGCAATTGTGAGAACCAATCAATTGTTGGGCCTACCAAACTACATGGGAAAAGGCACATCAAGTAGGAATAATTGTAATCCACCTCCATGCACATTAAGTGAAACTCTTTGATATGGTCCACCAAATTTCTTTGCCCTCTGTATTTGTCAAATTTTGGTACTTCAAATCTAGGTGGGAAGGTACCATCACAATGTTCCTATAGAAGGGGTATGGACACAAGTTTTGTTGTCTATCCATGGTTTCTTTATTTTCCCCATTTGAATGTCCTGGATTTTCTGCATGAGTGCCATAATTCATGATGACAAATCATCTTGAGGATTTGGAGGAGGAGCATATGTGGTATACTATGGGATGGTAGATGAATTGTAGGTGGGATTTTGATATGTGGGGGTGTTGTATGGTGTGCATGGTGGATTATGATATTGTGAAGTTGATGGTGATAGGGGTGGAGATGTTTATATTCCTTGTGCATTTGAATTTATGACATTTTGTTGCACGTTGGTGTATTGTTGGGGATTATAGTACAAGCCTTGCTGTTGTTGTTGCACAAGCACTTGTTGTTGTTGGGTGTATTATTGTTCTAGCAATGCTTGTTGTTGGGCTTGTTGTTGTTGGTGTGTGAGCAACACTTTTTGTTGGGCTTGTTGCTATTGTTGTTGTTTTTGCACAATCAATGCCTATTATTGGACTTGTTGATGTTGTAAGGCTTGCACTTGATCTTGTTGTTGTTGCAATGCTTGTTGATAGGCTTGTTGTTGCAAAAATTGAGCTTGAGCTTATTGCGCTTGCAACACTTGTTGATAAGCTTGTTGTTGCAAGGATTGAGCTTGAGCTTGTTGTGCTTGCAATGCATAAGTGTTTTTATTTTGGGGTACGTGAGATGGATTTTGAGTGAGCATGGTAGGAGTGAGTTGTGGGTTGATTTGAGATGGTTTTTGTGTGGTGATATTTTGGGGGTTGTTTTATGCTATCATTCCTTGTAAAATTGTCGATTGGGGTGGAGGAATGTAGGTTTGGGGTCCCATTTGATTTTGCATGGCTTGGGGGACCAATGGTTGTGATGATGGTGCCATTTGGTGTTGCGATATCAATGGAACATTTTGACCTTGGGTCAATTGACTGGGAGGGTTCCCTTGATTAATTTGTTGGTTAGGGTTCCCTTATTGTGTTTGATTTGGAGCAAAGGTGTTACCTTGGTTGATGGGATTTGTGGCAAATGGGTTTCCTTGATTTGGATTTGTGATAAATGGGGTTGATGTGTTTTGTGGGTTGGTTTGAGTGGATTGTGGGTTGGTCAAGAATTTCAGTGATGGCCTTGCCTATGTTCAAGCTCAGAGACTCATAGTTTGAGGGTGGGTGCATGAAGTTGGTCGCACTTTTGTGGCCAAATTGGAAAAAAATGGGGAAACACATAACGCGCTCGCATTATAACATGAGCGCGTTATGTGCTTTTAAAAGAAAAAAAAAATTGAAATGTGTATTATTTGCTTTTCACTATTTCTCAGCTCTGCTCGCGGCCAAAAACCCTCATTTTCGCGCTCGCATTCTAGGAGGAAGGACTTCTACAAATTTCATCAAGAACAGTTGGATTTTGTATGCAAATATGGTGCCACGATGACGAAGAGATGCAGAGTTAAGTATTTACTATTTGTTTTGAATTTGTTAGTTTGAAATTGATTTTGTTTGTTTTAGGTTAGATTTGATTGTTTTTTTTTAAATCTGTAGGAAATCCTGCAAATCCACAACAAGAAGAGGAGGTAAATCCTCAACAACAAAATCCTCAACAAAATCAACCTCAACAACAAAATCAACCTCCCCCACCATTCTCTCAATTCCCTCCTGGCACTCAAGAAAATTTGAGGAGTGAAATTGGGAACAATAGAAAACAACTTGAGGATCTTATCAGTAGGTTGAGTGATCCAAATGCTTCAACCATAGAAAGAATACTTCTAGAAAATTCATTGAAAGACATGTTAAAAAATGTAGATGCAATCACCCAACAAATATCTGGATGGCAAGATATGAGGCAGACAACTAGGGCATATTATGCAGACAAATTATCATATAAACAAGTAAAAGATTTAAAAATTACTAAAGGTGATTTGTGCTCTCTATTCACTGACCCTAAAACAAATCAAAATCTTACCCTCAATGCAAAGAGGTTTCTATTCATTGGTTCCACCACCAAGAGATTAAGAACCATTTTTATGAAAGATGGTATATGGTCTTTGATTACCCACTGTGCAATAATTGTGAAGTCCCCCAATATTTTCTTAGGAAACTATACAGTGAGTTTGTATTGAACCAAATCCCAAATTATTTTTATATGAGGGAGTTCCAGGGGAGAGGTGGGGGGTCAGCTAAGGATAGGCTCGGTGCACAGCCGGATTCTACGAGGCAAGGGAGACGACCTCTCGCTAGGCCGCCTCGTGAGTAGATTGTGATGCCTGCCATTGCGAAGGAGAGTGCCGACATAGAGACATTGTAGGCGATCACAACTTTGAACTGGAGTGTCATCCATCACACTAGCCCTATTGTACAGTGCCATCTAGGGGAGTCTTCAGGTGGTGGCCCTCAAACCCATGTGTGTCAATCTTGCGGGGTGACTTGTTCGTATGACCCTACCAGCACTCAAGAGGGTGCTACGTAGGATCCATATGCTACTACGTAGCCTAATTCATATGCATCTATGGGGATGGAGAGGATGGCTAACATTTTGCATGATGCATATGGCATTGACACTCAGGTAAAATTCAGCATGTTCATTGAATTTAATTTATTAAATTTCAATTGTGAAATGCAAGATTAACTAATTTAGTTTTATTATTTTAATAAAATTGCAGTGTCATAGTGTAGAGACTGGATACACCAGTCATCCACCTACTTATTTTTGCAGTACACCTATAGGTGGGGTATGTAAAGTTAGTAAACAATTATAAATTTATTACATGTGTTAATAGCATTGTTTTACGAATGGTATTTTAATATGTGATTTTGGATGTTGAACAGGGTACTATTGGAGGTTTCAAGGAAACACATCCGAGTGCCAGTAGATTTGATCAAATGTTCATAGAGGTAATATAGAATTTTAAAAGAACTTAAGTAATGAATTCTAAGTTTAATAGATTTGTGTAGTTTATATTCATATTGTTGACCTTACATTGCATACACAGATCATTCAAACTCAAAGCATTACTTCAAATTTGATAACTAATAATGAGAAATATATCTGTTTAATACTTGTACTCAAAATTTTGTTCATTAGATCTCATACATTATAAGTCATCACATGGATCGCTATTGTAACTTTTTTGTGATTGAATAATTTGTTGTTTTATTTTTAGATGTTGGTGACAAAAACACCACCAAACGTTACGAGGGCAATGGATATTGGTGTTTCCTCCGCTATACAATCCTCGATGGCTCTGATAGGGGAGGTATGAGGAAAATTACTAAATTTCAATTTACATTCATTGGTATAGATGAACTAGTTCTAGTGAAAAAAAAAACCATTATTGATTCATAGTTTAATTCCTATTTGGATGGTTTATACATTGCTTGAGCACACCTAAGCATTGCATGCAAATATTTCCATCAGGAGAGTGATCGTGAGATGGTTATGATGATTATTTTGTTAAATATATCAGTTTTTATAATGTAATTTCTATATATTAATGTCTTTACTTCTTATTGTAATAGTTGAAACTTCACCAGAAGCTAAACACTAGGAGGAGCAGCAGGAGCACTCCTTGAGCACAACAGAAACAGGTGATAGACTTATCGCCATCGGATCACCCAACAAAGGGAAATAAA
>VDFB02091294.1:0-39784 GCA_007258455.2 Sequoia sempervirens | reverse complement strand
TATGGGAGAGGTGTCTGTCGCGGAAGCCAAGACCATCAAATTGACCCTTTAGAAGTATGAGGTAGTCTCAAGGCAGCTGGTGAGTCTTCCCAAGAGTACGCTTTTTTTCCTCAACACCCTAAAAAGAAGGATGTAAAGAATTGCTCGTATTATTCAATGTGTGGTTGGAAATCTTCCTTCCACCTATCTCGATTTTCCTCTTGGAGATAATTTGACGCTTGATTCCTTTTGGAATGGGTTGATTGACAAGTGTAATGCTAAGTTGGCTAGTTGGAAGGGCACTTTGCCTAGTCAGGCTGGCAAACTGGTGTTGATTAAGTCCATGTTGTAGAATCTCCCAGTGTATGCCCTTAGCATTTTTTAGATGCCGCAAAAGTTTTGGGAAAAGATTGAAAGTATTCATAAAAAGGTTTTTATGGTCTGGTGTGGAGTTAAAGAAGAGATTGAGCCTAGTGTCGTGGGAGGAGGTGTACTGATCGAAAAGCCAAGGTGGTTTGGGTCTGCTTAGGATTAAAATCTTCAACTCGACTCTTGTTGCTAAATAGTTCTAGTTTCTCCTCCGTGGTGAGAAGGATTGGTCAGTGATTATTGCCTCTAAGTATCTTGCTAGTGTGGATAAATTCAAGGAGTTCCTTAGGGATGATTTCTCTCCTCCCTCTGGCTCTTTCTTTTGGAATTCCTTGATTAGAACTAGAGGTGTTGTCTCGGCTAGCCTTCAATGGTCGGTTGGAAATGGTAGGGATATTATTTTTTTGGATGATTGGTGGTTTGAGCATGGTCCTCTGTGAGATGCTGATTGGGAAGCTCCCCTAAGGTATATGTGTATTTGGGACTTTGGGAGCTATGTTGTTGATTATATTATGAATGGTGAGTGGAGAAGGATCCATGAGGAGTTCTAGGAGCTAGAGGAACTTTACAGAGTGTTGTCTCAAGTTCATATCCCTATTTCCCCTCAGAGAGACAAGCTGATTTGGAGAAGGCTTCTACAAGGACAATATTCGGTGGCTTCTACATTTATTTACCTCAATAACATTATGGGGCTAAGGCCGCTGTGGGGTCTGGTTATGGTCATCAAATTTAATTCCCAAAATTAATATGCTTTTATGGTTGATGGTGTAGGACAAAATCTTAACCATTAACAATTTATGAAAAAGAGGCTTCTCCATGCCTAATAGAAACTATTTGTGCAAGAAGGATGTGGAGGATAGTTCTCACCTATTTATTGGTTGTAGTTTTTCTCTGGAGGTGTGGGATCTTTTTCTTAACCTATGGAAGGTGGAGTGAATTTTCCCTTCATTAGTTTGGGAGCTTTGGTTCCAGTGGCAGGCACCTTCAACTTATCCTTCCTTGAGGTTGCTTTGGTCACTCATGCTCCCTCGTATTTTTTGGGTTTATGGAAAGAGAGGTACAACATAATCTTCAAGGCCACTTCTCTCTCCCCTTTCTCTCTTTTTTTCAAAATTGTTTCGGCCATCAGTAAGAATTTTATGCAAGTGGTTGCAAATATTGATATTCTAAGTCCTGTGATGCTCTCTGATTATGATATTGGGGTGGTAGACCAATGGAAAATTTCTTTTGATATTGCTACTCCTATGAAGAAAGATAAATTAGATAGGGAATGGGTTGTTTGGTACTCTCCTCCTCCTAGTTGGCATAAAATCAACTTTGATGGTTTTGCCAAAGGAAACCTAGGTCCTGCTGGTTGTGGGGGAGTTTTAAGAGATCACAATGGTAGGCTTGTTTTGGTGGTGGCACTCCCTTTGGGAATCCAGACAAACCACTTTTTTGAAGCTACAACAACCTATCATGGCATAAAGTTGGCTAGGGAGAAGGGGATCTCAAAGTTATGGGTCGAAGGGGACTCTCTAAATATAATTAACTGCCTTAGGAATTACACTCCTCCTTCATGGACTATTGAAACCTTTATTTTGGATGCTCGAGCTATGTTGCATGATTTTAATGAGGTGTATATATCCCATTCCTTTCGTGAGGTGAATGGGGTGGCTAACTGCATGGTGAATCATGGGGTGACATCAACTAGATATTGGGAGGCTAATGATAACCTGTCCATCGATTTAGTTAATTTTCTTAATAATGACAAATCCTAGCTCGTTGGAGGAATCCTTCTCCTCGTGGCTTGTGTGATAATCATGTCCATCTTTGGTTGATTAGACACCTCATACTTGTGAAGATCTTTAGAATTTGTGGGCATTCAAATCATAAATGTAGGAGGCTCTTCACTATTATTTCCCTTAGTACTGCACTTGGCAGGCACACATGCTTTTTGGGTGTTTTTCTTCCTCTCGCCTTGGTGTTTACTTGCAATTGTTTATTATTTCTCTCTATGTCTATGAAGTGGTCGATGATGGGTGGGGAGAGGTGCAGAATGGAGCCAATTTCTTGTGATGAATTCAAGGCCAATGCCAATGTGTGGGAAATCTTGCAGAAGGGAGGGGTTACCCCTTTCATGGAGAGACTGCATGGCTTTAAAACAAGCATTTCCAAAGATTTTGTCAATGCCTAGCATGTTCGGGTTCTAAGCATGTTTGGTAGCGATACCACTATTAATGAGGAATTCATTGTGGAGGTAACTAGGATGTCGACCAAAGGTAGAAATTTCTATAGAGACAAAAATATTTTGGGGGCTGCTAGATTGAATTTTCTCTGTGATAGAGAGAGAGCCAAAATGGTGAGGCTTGACTGTGGCGGATATGATAGGTCCACGATTAAACCTATATGGTAGGAGGTTTCCATGGTGCTGATGAATTATTTCACCTTGGATGGTAGGTATTTGGCCTTGTATGGTCATCACTTTGTGATGCTCTATCATTTTCGTCACAGTAAGCTCATTTCTTTCCCTTTCTATCTATTGCTTTCATTGGAAGAGGGGATTCCAAATTACAAAAAGAATCCGAGAAAAAATTTCTTACATGAGGGTTTAATGTTGCTTATCACAAATCACATTAAGGCTAACTATGTTATTGAAGCCCCTCATCCTCTTGATATTTTCTAGTTGAAAAAGAAGGGGAGTGGGAAATGCCATATTGAGGAGGTGGTTGAGAGTGAGGGGACAAAAAATTGAGGAGTTTGAGGCATGGTTAGATGCGTAACACATTGAATTAGACTATACTCCCTCTTTTGGTGGGAAGATATCCTTTGCTAAAAAGGAAAAACCCTCCAACCTACATGTAAAGCACAAAATTCAAGAGGTTTGTCGTGAAGAAGTTGAGGAGGGTAATGACAGTAGGAAGTGTTGGGGAATTGTGTCTCAACCTTGCAATTATATAAAAATTATTGTTGATAGGAGTGAACTTAAGTCATAGGGTTCTAGAGTTTCATAACCTCCCAAATTAGTGGCTTTGAGGTTCTCTTTGTTGTTAGTGAGTCACAGGTTTTTCAGAACTTCATAAACTCCAACAAGTGGTTTTGAGGTTCAGGTTTTCAGTGACAATGACTGTGAAGCGAGGGATACCATCTTTGTTTTCAGTGAGTCACAGGTTTTCAAAACTTCATAACCTCCAACAAGAGGTTCTGAGATTCAAGTTTTTAGTGAATTAGAAAATGGAGCGATGGTCTATATTTGATCCCCATTGTGTCATCGGTGGGAGTTGATACATTGTAAATCTAGACCGTTAATTATTAGGTTATAGATCTAATGGTGGATATTTTGTATGCTTGTCTTGCCCTAGAATGTAACTCTATTTTATTAGGGCACTACGTTATGGTTGATATATATAGAGACGGTGATGTATTTTGAGAGTTAGTGAGTAGTCATGTTGTCTCTTGGTCTCTAGGTGGTGATACTCCTGTGAGAAGCTTGCTCTGCAAGTATATTGTAATCTTTGTGATTTACTGAATAATATATTGGGTGGCTTTTGGAGTGTGGGGTTTTTCTCCCGAAAGGGTTTTCCCCATGTAAATCATTTTATCGTGGTATGCATGATATTTATGTTTATTTTTGTTTAAATTTTATGTAACTGTTAAAGATCTGTAAAATTTTTGGACTATTCTCCTCTCAAGATTAGTGTAGGAAGTTGTTTCGCTACCTTAGCTTCCTTACAAGTGATATACAAGCTTGATCACCTTTGGTTTCAATTGTGGGTTGTTGGGTTTTTTGAACTAATCCAGTTTTGAGTGGGAGCTTTTACAAAAGAAACTTTGTGATCTTGTTACAAGAATTTTTATAGTTCATCAGGGAGAATAGAGGTTGATAAATTTTTTGGAAATAATTTTGAAATGTGGAAGCTGAAAATGGGGTATCTATTGATAGATTGAGATCTATGGGATGTTGTTGATGAGAATGTTTCAAGGATTATAGATCCTACTTAGGATGCTATATATGATGTTATGGACCATAAAGCCAAAGTTCTAATTAGATTTTTTTTGGTTGACTCTAATTTAATTAATTTCTATAAAGAGACGTCTACACAAAAACTATGGAAGAAGCTTGGTGAGATGTATCAAGCCAAATATTTAGTGAACAAGATTTTCTTGAGGAAGAAATTGTATTCCTTGAGAATGGAAGAGGGTGGACGGATTACAAATCACCTGGAAGCATGAAATATGCTGGTGGCTCAATTGGCATCAGTTGGTGTCAAAATGGATGAGGAAGAGAAATGTCAGATCTTGCTTTGTTCATTGCTTGATTCGTGGGATTATCTTGTTATGGCTATTGGGAGTACTTCTCTTATATTGAAGACTAAAGATGTGGTGGGTTCTTTGCTTTCTAAAGAGATGAAGAGGAAAGTATCCATCAGTGCCAAGGAGGCCCTGAATGTTCATGGAAGACCTAAGGAAAAAGGCAAGAAGAATGAGAAGCATGAAAAATTCAAGTCTAGAGGGAGATATAAGTCTCTTGGAAAGTCCAAAGTTATTTTCTAGAATTGCAATAATCCTGGACATGTTCGTAAGGACTACAAAGAAGAAAAGAAGAAGAAAAAGAAGAAATTTGATATTAATTTTAAGTTTGAGAAGGAAGATTGCAACACATTCATTGCAGCTTTGGCAACTTGTGTAGGTAATGATGCATGGTTAATTGAATCAGGTGCATCTTTCTATATGACCTTTAATAGAGATTGGATTTTTGAATATGAAGAATTTGATGGAGGTAAGGTGTACTTGGGTGATGATTCTCATTTAGACATTGTTGGTCGTGGTAAAGTTAAAATCAAGTTTCCTGATGTTAGAATAAAAAGGATTAATGGTGTGTTGCATATCCCTGGTTTAGCACAAAATATGTTATCTATGAGCAAACTTATAGATGTGGGTGTGCAGGTAGTATTTTTTGATGCAGGATGTGAGATGATTAGAGGTGCTATGGTGATTGCTAGAGGTATCAAATATGGCACATTGTATAAGCTTGACGCATGCACTGTTGAGTGCAATAGTAGTTCTATGAAAAGCAAGTATGTGGAAGAAGTGAGGGTTTCATTGCTGGATGTTGTGGTTGTCATTGATGTCAACATTATTAGCATTTGATGTATTGAAGGCTGTATATGTCGAGGATATTGAGAAAATTGTAAAAGAAAGTGTTGCAAGTTCCTAGTGGAATTGTGAAGGTCATGAAGATGTCTTGTTCTGTACGTTGGAGATAAATTGTTGTGGACTAAAGGGTTTATGGTTGAGTGTATCTAGTCCATCCTCCAGAAGTTTCAAAGGTCCGCGTGAAGAATTGATCATGTTGTGAACAGTTGTGTTCTGACAGTATTTCTGTGGGCTCTGTCAATATTTCTAAGTAAAGTTTATGTAATTCTGGTAATTCTAGTTGTTGTGGATGTTTATCTATTATTTATTGGTGTTCTTGGATGTTTCTAGATCGTGCTCTATCTTTGTGGTACATCCACATTGATCGATGTGCTTGTGGTCGAAGATTTTTCTCTGTATGTTCAATTTTTCATGTTCTTGGCTGACATGATGGGTGTAACATGTGGTGGATCTTTGAGGTGAAATTAATTGAAGTCTTTTTATGTTGGAGTTGTTAATTTGGATCTCCACTATGTTGTGACTGACCTTGGTGGATACGCATTGAAAATTTGGGCTGACATTGAAAATATGTTTTATATCTCTGGCCAACTAAGTTGTTGATGTAATCTCATGTTGCAGATATATAAGAGAAAATTTTTCATCGGTGTAAAGTGTGATCTGTGTGCTCCCATGTGCGTATGTGTAAATATCATTCGATTGTAGAGCAGAGTGTGAATAAGACTAAGAAAAGTGTGAAGAAGTTTGAGCAAAGAGTGAAGAAGGTTTTTCTATGCCTAACTGGAACTGTAATTAGGCTTGTGTAGAAGCTATTTTCTCAATTCACGATTTGGATGGTTTTAATCCAAAATTTTCTTTGGATAGTGAGTCCTCTTTTGTATTTGAGCAGTGAGCTCTAGGAAGTGTGCCTGAATGCATGTGCATTCCCATTATTTCCCATTATACTTTTAATAGGGTATAATATTGTGGACTAACCTCCACCGTGGTTTTTCCCCTAACAGGGTTTCCACATAAAAAATCTTTGTGTTCTCTGTGTTTTTGATGTGTTGAATGTTTATGGATTATTGTTTATTCATCAGATTTGAGATTGAGTTAAATAAGGTTTGAAAATATTTAAGTATTATGTGACAACTGATTCACCCCCCCTCTAAGTTGTCTATCCTTGTTTTGCCAACATTCAGCTTTAGCAGATGGTCATGGATTTTGGGTACCCAAGGGTGCTCTTTCTTCTGAAACAAAGTTACCTACACAAAAAACTATGTTATGGCACTAGAGACTTGGCCACATTGGAGAAAAGGGTCTAAGGACCTTGAAAAATAAAAACCTTGTTGAAGGTTTGTCTGATTGTAATCTTGAATTTGATTTTTGTGAGCATTGTATTTATGGAAAACAAAATCACGTTCAGTTTTACTTGAGTTCTCATAAATCTTTGTGGTGTATTGGATCTTATTCATTCTGATGTGTTTGGTTTTGTAGATGTTCCTTTGATTGGTAAATCCATATATTATGTTTCATTTATTGATGATTATAGTAGGACATGGATATGTTTTCTAAAGAGTAAATATGAAGTTTTCATTCGATTTAAAGAATTTAAAGCAATGGTTGAGTTGCAGACTAGAAAGAAAATAAAATGTTTGAGGACTAATAATGGTGGTGAATTTTTCTCTAATGATTTTGATAGATTATGTAAAGGTTGTGGTATTCATAGACAAAAGACAACTCCGTATTCTCCACAATAGAATGGAGTTGTAGAAAGAATGAACAAGACACTAATGGATAAGGCTAGGAGTATGTTGAGTGATGCTGGTCTAGAACAAAGGTTTTGGGTTGAAGCTATTGCCATTTCCTGTTACTTGATTAACAGGTCTCCTACATCAGCTCTTGTTGATAAGATGCCTATAGAGGCATGGTTGGGTCACAAGGCTTCATTAAGAAATCTTATAGATTTTGGTTGCGAGACATATGCACATGTGCCAAAGGAGAAGCAAACAAAATTGGAGAACAAGGCTGTGAAATGTATCTTCATCGGATACAAGCTTTGGGGACATGTTGCACAAAAGGTAATATATAGGAGAAGTGTTATTTTTAGAGAAACCAAGCCTTCTTATGTTACATTGCAGCCAGAACAAAGTAAACAGGGAGATGTGATTTAATTTCCTTCTACACCCTGAGAAAGTTGAATCGAGGCCCAAGGATAGACAAGAAGTTGAGGAGAGCTCATCTAGCTCTGGATCCTTAGAAGAGGAGGAAGAACCTCAAAATCAACATGTTCATAGGTCTACAAGGAATAGATAACCACCTGAATGGTATACACCTGATGATTGGAGATTTATTTTTTCTTTGAATACTAACATGGATGAAACTAGATCCATAGAAGAGGCATTAGGTATGAATAATGCAGAATCCTAGAAGATTGCTATGGATGAAGAAATGACATCTTTGAAAAAGAATGATACATGGGATCTTGTACCATTTCCTAAAGGAAAAAAACCTATTGGTTGCAAATGGGTGTTCAAGAAAAAGATTGGTTCAAATGGAGGTATTGAGAAGTACAAGGAAATGTTGGTTGCAAAAGGTTACTCTCAAGTTGAGGGTGTTGATTATGGTGAGATATTCTCTCTTGTTGCAAAAATGACATCCATTAGATTTTTTCTTTCTATTGATGCTACTTATGATTTAGAGGTTGAGCAAATGGATGTGAAAACTTCTTTCCTTCATGGTGATTTGGAGGAGGATATTTATATGGCATAGCCACAACACTACATGGTGAAAGGTAAAAGTAAATTGGTATGCAAATTGAAGAAATCTTTGTATGACTTAAAACAAAGTCCAAGGATGTGGTACTAGAAATTTGATACATATGTGTTGAGTTTGGGATTTGAGCGTTCTAAATCAGATCATTGTGTTTATTATAAAATTGACGGTGATTGTTTCTTGTTTATTGCATTATATGTTGATGATATGTTATTTATTGGCAAAGGGAAAGGTATGATTTCAGAAATAAAACCTCAACTTGCTACTAAATTTTAAATGAAAGATCTTGGTGCAATGAAACACATTCTAGGGATAGAAATTAAAAGAGATAGAGTGAACAGAAAGCTATGGCTTAGCCAAAGTAATTATGTCAATTCAATTTTACATATATTTAACATGCAAGATTGTAGACCATTGTGTGTTCCTATTTTAGTTGGAACAAAGTTATCTATTTTAGATTGTCTAGCATCTCCATTAGAAATGGAAGGCATGAGTAGAGTGCCCTACGAGAGTGTAGTTGGAAGTTTGATGTATGCTATGGTTTGTACTAGACCAAGTAGTATGAGTTCGTTCTAGATATATGTCTAATCCTGGTAGAGTTCATTGGGATAAAATTAAAAGGGTATTCAAATATTTACGTGGTACTTCAAGTTAATCCTTTTGTTGTCATAGTAATATGATTGAAGATGAGATTTCCCTTGATATTCATGCTTATTTGGATTTAGATTCGGTAGGAGATATTGATAGTGTTGACGTCCCAAATGGCACAACATTGCTCAACAGAATATTGCTACTATGTTTCTCCTGAAAGAGAAGGCAATAGATGGATGCCTTAGCTCCCAAGGGCTTGGTAGTTGGGTCTCAACTGTGCTGATGTCCCTCAGTGGCCAATGCAATAGTAATATTCAAGGGGCCTGCTGGTGTTGGGCTTCTGGATTACTCCAAGATCAAACATGAAATAAATCCTATACTAACCAGGGGTTTTAAAGAAATATAAAAAGAAGATGGATGAGGGTGTTGAAATAGAAAAGAACAATAGTTCATTCAACCTTAACCAGACTTTCCTAACTTCAAGGAATTTTTTAACTAAAATTGAAGAATGAAATTAACTAGTGATCAACACATAGTTGCATTCATTGACAGTGCTGATTTTAATAACTGATTACAAACTAGCATTTAAGCAAGACACAAAATGAGATTTCATTCCTTGAAATATTTCAAAATCAAATGATTAATTTTAGATAAATACCGTTTTGGAACACAATATGAAGTAGATTCGAATTTGGTTGCTTCTACTATGGGTTAAAAAGATAAACAACATTTACAAATCTGGCACAATCACCAATGTATAGAAAACCTGTATCTTCAGACTGCTTCCATCTACACTAGAAGAACTTTGAAAATACATTACAGCCTGTACTGAAATCTAACAGCTAACCAAGAAGACAAGAGAAGCTCTCATTACTGAGAATCAAGATGCAACTCGATCTCCTTCTGCTAGCTAAGTAACTCCTAATAGTTCTAACTCTAAAAGTCCTAATCTAGAAGTGCTAACACTAAAAATTATGGAACATTCAAAATTTTTGGAACCCTTTACAAAAAGGCAAGAATGCCATATATACATCTTCTCCCGAAGAGAATGTCGGCACCTAATTTTAGGGTTTACAAAATATCCCGTGGTGTCGGGAAGTCAGTGCCTAGATCTTGTGAGGGAGTTCATTCTGCATTCAATGTGCCCTCCTTGTCGTCTCTGCTGATAAAGATCATTTGGAAGGATCCGTAGATCTTTTGCACCTATCGCCATAAGTTCTATGCCTCTATGTCCACCTTCAACCTCCAGCGGAGCTGCCTCGAGTGCCCCAAAATATCCCCATTAATGCCGAGCTACCTCTGTCAATAAACCTCACAGCTGTCCCTTTGTCTTACTGCTTCATCTTCTTCCTCGCTCGGCGCTCCTTCCACTCCAGATATCATGGTTCCTGAGCTGGTCCATTGGCTCATGATCTCAGAAGGATCCCACATCTCTTGTATCCTGTAAATTTCCTCATGATCAGTCGGGCCTGTGCCACGTGAGCTTCTCGGGCAATCAACGGTGGTCCAATTAATGTCGTATGTTGGTGAGACACCAACCCTTTGCTAAGACCATCTGGCGAAGCTCCCATCCTTTCAGGGAACCCCCGCTTTCTCCCCAAGCTCATTTCTCTTCAGTGGGCCCCTCTTTTCGGTCGGCTTCTATTTTGTTTTAGCGTAACCTTCTTTGTTCGCCAAGACCTTTTGGCGAAGGTATAATCCTTGGCCGAGCTCATCTTTTGTGTCGTTGAGACTGTTCTGTAGTCACACCGATGTGTTTTCCTTGTTCCCCCTGTGTCCCCATAGCATCATCCTATTGGGGACATATCCTATAGAAACCCTATGTCTCGGTGAAAGTCTTCATATGTGCTTTCTTTGGTTGCCGAGACTTATTAATTCTCCCACCGAAGATCACTGATAGCACCCCTTTGTAGCATGTCCGTGTGACCTTATGAACTTGTTGAGACATCCTGGCACCGAGAGAACCTTTTGCCGATATATGAATCTTTTGATGATGGTCGAAAAGACCCATATGAGTCGGCGAAACCTCACAGCGAGAATGTGAACCTTCCCCGAAAACCCCCTTTTAGCTCGACCTCCCTCAGTTGGAGTGACCTCCTGTGGTCGGGGAGATGCTACTCTGAGTCTCATTCCTTTGGCGAGATAATCCTCCGTGTCATTGAGACTTTCTCGGATCGATAGGACATCCTACCAAACCTGCTGCATTTATTCCAAGTCTTCCTAAGCTCTTTTTGTTCTCTTCGGGCTTCGGTGTGACCTTCACCTTTCGGCCAGATGCTGTGCTAAATTCATCCATTTTTGGTGACCCCTTATGTCAGGGAGACTCTTCTTTAGTTGTACCGACATACATTTCTTTCATTCCCCGCGCATCGCCGAAACTCCTACACTTCGCTAAGACCTCTTGGCGCATCGTCCTCCTCTCCACAAGCTCTTCTCCACTAGCAAGACCTCCTTCAGTCGGTGAGACCTATGTCGACTGAAGCTTCCTTCGCCAAACCTTGCTGTCACTAGGACATTTTGTGGTCTTACCGATAGACCTCCCTCCTTGTGCGCAGTCGGTGAGACCAAATGTATTCGGTGAGACCCTATATCGAGCCCACCACGTCCTACCGAAGACTGACCCTTCGGCAGGACCTACGATGACACTCATCTGTGTTGCTGTGACTTTCCTGTGTCGGTGAGATGTCCCATAGACATCTCACATTTCAGCGAACGCCACCAAGAGACTCCCTGCTTGTTTTGTCAGTGAGACATTAGGTTCTCGGCAATAATTCATCCCGAATTCAATATCTCTCGCCGAAGATCACTAATACACATCCCCGCGTACACAATCTGATCCTTCCAAACAAGGTTTTTTGTTAAAACAAAACATTAATATCATGCTTCTTACCAAAAGAAACCTAACTCCAGTGGAGGCGGAGCCAACACGGGCATGGGAAGCAAAACTTAAACAAGTCCCAGTGGAACCGGGACTAGGGCAAAACACGACCTAGAAACGACATCCCCTCACCTTCAAAAACTGTTGGGGGCGGGGCCAAAAGAAAATAGGAATCGGGGCCGGAGTCAAGGAGGGGATGAGCCAGGGAAACAACCAACACTTCCCGAGTTCATACCCAGACCTAGTTCTGCGTCTGCGAGGAAACCCAAAATGCAAAGGACGAAAACAAAACACCGGCAAAGCCGGAGCAAAATGATGAACTAGGCAGAACTGGGGTTGGAACTAAAATCTGAACCAGAAACTTCTCCAAGTTTCGGGTTCAGATTCCATTCTGAACCTGCCTCCGATGTCATCCAAAAGAAGGAAGAAAGGAGAAGAGAACGAAGAAGGGGGGGAGGACAGCCCCACGACAAAGCAAAAAGAACAAGACAACGCGAAAGAACGCAAAGAGACGCGCAAGGGAGAAAAAAAAACAAAGTGGTGGGACCATGGCCAGGGAAGGAACAAAAACAGAGCTTGGAATAAGTTTCAAGTTCAGAATCTGTTCCGGTTCCAGGTCCACTGAAACAAACAAACAAAACAAAAAGGAAACAAAATGCCCCAAGGCCAAAAAGAGAACACTTAAGGCAAAGGACACAAAATGACCAAGACCAACGAAGAGAAAAGAAAAGGCAGGGTCAGACCCAGGATGGGACCAAAATGAGGAACTTAAGAAGGTTCAAGATTCTGAACTTGGTCCCGGACCCGACTCCGACAGAGAACAAAAGAAAACAAAAAGCAAGGTCTGTCGGAACCGGAACCGGGGTTGGAACAAGACCCGAACTTAGAAGAGAATTCCAAGTTCGATATTGGTCCCATTTCTGCCTCCGACAGAACTTCGAAAGGAAAAAACCTAAGGCAGAAAACCAAAGGTCAAAGAAACAAGACAGAAGAAGGGGACCCATTTTGATCCAGATCAAAGTGGGGTGGTTATGCAGGGCATAACAAATGGCGACTCGGCTAGGAAAATGGTTTAACCATTTTCATGAATCTGAAGGATTCAGCTACCCAAAACTCTTGGTTCATGAATATCATGACTCCAATTGGGTCAGTTATAACAAGCAAGGTAGAGCTAGAATCTCAAATGTAAGTCTATCAATGGCCACCCCTGAATCTGTGTGTGCTTGATTGTGCATTACTCTTTTATAAAGTTTTCCTCATCTTTCAGACAACAATGTGCAAGATTTGAGCTACATGAGTTGATTTCCTTTGTGCAATGATATCTCGGGCATTGCTCCGCTGCCAGTCAGGCATCCATAGCCCTGACGGAGATACCTCTAGTTTTCTCACAGCATTGCTTTACTGCTAGACAGACGTCCATAGCCCCGGTAGAGATACTGGAATTACCCATTCATATTGACTTTTCTTCTTTTGATAATTCTTTTCTCTTCTTTTGGAGTTTCAGATATTTCATTTAATTCTCTTTTTTTTTCAATATGTCAGATGTTTATCATCTGATCTGGGTTGAAAACTACCATGGACCTCATAACAACATTTGGGAGATCATATTTTTCACTCAAATCTTACAACACCATAGTCCGAAGAAAAATATACCCTTATAAGAGGAGATGATCTTGATAATTTGTTACAAATACAGGGGAGCTAATGAGAGTTACTTACTTGGCACCTTGTTTTAAAACTTTCCACAACCTTTATTGAAAACAAGCATGAAACAATGAATTGAGGACAAAATCTTCCAATCAGAGAACTTGAAAATATCTAAACCACTTCTCTCCTAATGACCACAGTATGCTTCAGATAACAACCACCATTCCAAAGATGGAAAGAAACAGATCAAACCCAAAGAACAAAACCACAGAAAATAGAGAACAAAGGAAAAACAAAGGACGGAAAGAGAGAACCAAGAAGCAAACTATTTACACAAAGAGCCGCAGATTATACACAGAGATTATTTACAAGCATAAATTATTTATATAAATACTCTACCTATCCAAACCAAATGCCAACCTCAGGATTCAAAATAGTGTTTAAGAAACTGTCCATTGATAGGCAAGGGGACAGGTTCTCTGGTTAAACTACCCAATCGGAAAGCATTTTCTCCTAAGATCTCAGCAATCTTATAAGGACCCAGCCAAAGTTTGTCAAATTTCTGATGACTGCCCTTCCTTTCATTAGCTTTGTCTCATAGCAGCACTAGGTCTGATATCCTAAAAGCTTTTATCTTGGCTCTTTTGTTAAACCAGCGTTTGACAACAACCTAATGTTTAAAGAATTGTTGCAATGCAACATCTCTTTGTTATTCTAACTTCAACAAAGCAGCTAATCTAACTTCTATCCTATTGCCACTAGAGTAAAACTTCTGCATGAACTCAAGGATAGGTATTTGAAGATGGATGGGAAAGACATGCTCTTGGCTATATACCAGCTTGAATGGTGAGGTATTTAAGGCAACCTTAATCCTAGTCCTATCTGCCCATAGTGTGAATCTCAGCTGGGTATGCCAGTCTCTAGGGTTATGTTCTAACAGCTTCCTAATCACCCCTAAGAGATTTTTATTGGTAGACTCTGCAACTCCGTTGCCTTGCGGGTAATAATTTGACGAGTACTTTAAGACAATCTTGTGATCATAGGCCCAAGAAATAAACTCAGTAGAGGAGAAATCAGAACCATTGTCACATACCAGAGTGAAGGGTACCCCAAATCTTGTAGTGATGCACTCGGTGAGAAACTTGATCACTACCTCCGTTGTGCTGTTTTTGCAAGGTATGGCCTCTGTCCACCTTGTACAGTAGTCAATAGCAGTCAAGATGAATTTATGCCCTACAGTAGAGTTTGGGTTGATAACCCCAATAAAATCCAATGCCCATTGGGCAAAGGGCCTCACCTCGTAGACAGGCTATAATGGCATGGTTGCATGGCGTTCCCTTGGTGCAACAATCTGACATGTGTGGCATGTTCTCACATGCTGATGGGAATACTTGAATACACAGGGCCAGTAGTAACCAGATCGGAGGATCTGGTGTGCTAATGAATCTGCAGACCCATGACCTATGCCATGTTTCCCATGAAACTCAGAGATCACATGTTTAGCCTCTTGATGATCAAGGCATCTCAAGTACACTCCTTCGAAATTCCTTCTATATAGGAGCCCTCCTTTAAACATGTAATGTGATATTTTTAGTCTTAGGGCTCTCCTTTGAGTGGCGTTCATTCCCTTTGGGCAATGATTGTTAAGCATGAAACAAATAAGATCAACATACCATGGGTCGTTTGAGAAGGACTGAGTAGTATATTGTTGACAAATAATATTGTTACCAGCATCAGCCATTGATTTAGACAGACCCAACCCTCAAAAAGTTTGATAGGGTGTATCTCTAAATCAAACTCTTGCAAGATGGCCATCCACTTCCCCTTTCTCTCTCCCAATTCACTCTGCATAAGTAGGGACTTGACAGCAGTGTCAGGGACTACCACAATAATCTGACTTCGAAGAATGTAATGCCTAAACTTCTTGACAGCTTGGACCAGCGCAAAAGCTTGCTTCTCAAGAGGTGGGTATCTAATTTCTGTGTTTTTAAAGGGAGAACTCATGAAAGCAATCAACCTCTCCTGTGACTCTTGTCCTCGTTGAGTTAATACAGCTACACATGAGTGTCCGGAGGTAAAAGAATAAATATAAAACGACCTCAAATAATCAGGGCTAGTGAGGATTGGAGCTTCTGATATGGATTGCTTGACTTGAGAAAATGCCGCCTTCACCTCATCACTTCACTCTATTTTGGCATCATTCTTCATCATCTCGTTCAAGGGCTTCATGATTTCTGCAAAGCCTGTGATAAACTTCCTGACGAAGTTGATCTTTCCAAAGAAGGATCTCATCTCCTTCTTGCTTCCTAGCATGGCTATCTTGAGAATGGACTCAACTCGATCTGGGTCGATGGATATTCCTCTTTCTAAAATTATGTGTCCCAAGAGATTCCATTTAGAAACCCCGAACACACACTTTTTGGGATTTAAGGAGACTCCATACTAGATACACCTTTCGAGAACTTTGGCTAAGTCCGTAACATGATTCGATCTATCTTTGGAGAATACTGTCAAATCATCAATGTAAACAATAATGCATTTTCCAATCAAATCCTTGAAAGCAATATCCATGGCACGCTGGAAAGTTGCTCCAGCATTTATCAGACCGAAAGGCATCCTCCTGTATGCAAACGTCCCCCACTTGGTAGTGAAAGCCGTCTTCATCCTATCTTCAAAGTTGACCATAACCTGATTATATCCAGAGTAACCATCCAAGAATAACATCATCTATGCTTCGTTGACGGTCTATAGAACCTCATCCATAGAAGGAAGTGGATAATTATCCTTCTCTGAGGCTTTATTCAAATTTTTGAAGTCAACGCATAGTCTGATCTCCCAGCTTTTCTTACGAACCGAGACTAAGTTAGCCACCCATGTTGAATGGCGCACAAGGAAGATTATCCTTGCTAACAATGACTGCCAATGAATCAACCACCTGATTTTCTTCTCTAGGGATTAAACTAATCCGAAAGGCATCAAAGTCTTCGATCAGATTCCATACCCTGTTTCTATATGTTGCCAGCCTTTTATTGTGGCAGGTGTACTAGCTGTGCACTTGCTTAACAACCACTTTTGAATCTCCCTTAACCATCAGGGTTGTGAATTTCTTCTTGTGTGCAAACATTAATCCTCGTGCCAAGGCTTCATACTCAGCTACATTATTAGTGCATCCAAATTGCAATATGTAAGAAGCAAATAAAACTTTCCATTTCAGGCTGGTTAGCACAATTCCAACACCACAACTGGTCTTGGACTTGGATCCATCAAAGGTAAGGGTCCACAACTGATCACAAGCAGGAATTAAATTTTTTGAAGTTTTCACAGGTGCTTGAGTTAGATGATTCCCAATTGGGGTTGCTTGATCTTTTGCACCAGGCATAAGGAAAGAAAGCTATGCAAGTTCATTAGGGACACTTTCCAATTCATGTTTAGTTATAGCCTCTGATCCATGACTATCCTTATGACAATCACTAGTGTCTTTAGTCAACCCCTTGGGTTCTGGTATATTTGGGAATGCAGGGGTGTCAATCAAATCTTGGGAATGCTCCTCATCAGTGTGTTGATTTGGGCGTGTGTCTAGGGTAGGTTCAATTTGAAGAGGGATTTCTTTTGCAAGTGTTCTATCCCTAGTTAACATGGTCGCTTCTTTAGCCTCAAATGGGAAGTAGTCTGTAGTGGTTTTAGGGCAACCTGTGCCAACTTCCTCAACTTGGGAAACATGTTTTAAAATGTCAATGTAGGGCTGACAAGTTATTTCAGAGTGGTTTTGATAGTGTACCCTACACCAATTGGGGAGCAGGAGACTTTGTAAATCTACATTTTCCCCCAAGACCAGCTGATCTTGCTACAATTTTCTGATCAAAGCTTGTTGGTTCTCATTAATTATAGAATCAAGAAACTCTAGTATTGACTGCTCTTTAGGATCAAGAACAAAAAAGGTTAAAGCTTCATCTCTTTTATACACTTATTTCAGTTTCAAAATAGGCTACCTCATTGTGGCAATCATACTCAGTAATGATATGCTTGAGGTGAGGCTCACTCTCAATCCTGATCTGATTAGGAATTCCTTTCCATGATAGCCACATATGCGAGAAGTCAAGGGAAAGATATCCCCATAAATTCTTCATCAAATCTCGGCTTAGCAGCATACCATAGGTCTCGGGAATGTCTGCCACTTGGATGTCTATGTTTGTTAGGATCCTAGGGTTTGATCCTACTTGAACATGTATGATTCTTAATTCCCCTACCACATTGACCTCTATTTTTTCAAGTTTAATGACCTTCTTATTGGTCTAAATAGGGTCCAATCCCAACTTCTTACACACAGAAAATGGCATGACATTTTCTGAAGCCCCCGAGTCCAATAAACAGTTATGCAAGTTCTTGCTCAAAATTCTTAAACTTAAGAGGAAAGGCAGAGTACCTACCTTATTTCTATATAAGGTTGCATTCACGTCCCCAACAGGTGTCATCCTACTATTTCCTTTCAACTTATCGGCTTGCTCTAAGGCTTTTAGCACTATTTCCCTTTGGACAGGGCACCACTTCAAGATGTCAAAGAATGACAAAGACATTTTCTATTTCTGCATCTCAGAAACAATATCAAATTCCAGATTAGAACTGGCAGTACATTTGGAAATACCAAAGGAATCACCCTTGCCATGGAAATCAGGTGGGCCTTTTGGTGGGGGAGGATTGTTATCAGCGCCTTGATTTGGGGGCACCATGTGGTTAGGATGTACTAATGTAGTGAATGGCCCCTTACTTTGATTTCTCAGGAAGTGTCCTCCCTTTGTCTGAAAAGCTTGGGCATCATATGCATCCTCCTCTGGCTCATTCTCTTTTTGTCTTGGGAATGAGGGTTCCTCTTCAAAAATGTCATAGGTCATTGCAGTATCCATTGAGTCACCTCCTTTGTGTGAATTCCCTTGGAATGTGTGGGAATCTTCGTGTTCCATTTTGACCATCTTCTCCAATTCAGGGTAGTTCACTTCAGAATGGGTTGCTGTATTATGCAGCCTGCACCAATTGGTCATGAAGTTGAGGTCGGCCATGTTTGCAATATGTGACCTCTCCTCATTTTCTTGATAGTTGTGAGGGACTCCACCATTATTAGGCCCTGTATTCCATTGCCTGTTATTATTCGGCCTCTGGTTGTACCCTCTGTTTTGGTTTTGGTAACCTCTTTGGTTGTAGTTATTGTTATTCAGATAGGTACCCTGGTTGTTGCTGTTCTGATTGGGGTAATTACCCTGGTTCTAAGAAGGGTTCAGCCAAAGTTGAGCCATGTCATTAGTGACTTGGGACATCATTTTCTTCAAGGTTTCTACTTCATTGGTAAGCTGAGTAGTCTTTTCACTTTCAACAGCCTTAGCAATAAGTAGCTGATCAAGATGGCTTGTGGTTCCAACTTGGTTATGAAGACCATGAGAACTTGAAGGAACCTGCGGTTGTTGAAAGAGATTAGAATTTCCAGTAGCAAAGAATGTGACAGGAGGTTGAGTCTGCAATTTAGACCTAGGTCCATAGTGGGAAGGAGACACTCCTGGAATGATATTGAATAAAAGGGGTGTACTAGGCGTCTGATACCTGATTAAAGGAAAACCTCCCCCCAACTTGGTTGAGAGTTGGTCTGTTGCTGCAACTTAATGGCTAAATGATAAACCTTGGACAGGGTATCAATATCTGTTGGTAGATAAGTTCTTTGTAAGAACAATCCCAACAAAGGGTTTATAACCCTAAAGTATGCTTGAATGGCACTATCCTCGGTAACTAGATAGGGATCTTGCAGCCTCCTATACACTCTTTGGAACCTAGTATTGAATAAAGGCAAAGATTCACCTGGTTCCTTCCTTATGGTAGCAAATTGGTGATACAGAAGAGCTGGGTCCATATAGACTCTAAACTGATTGATAAAAGCATTTTCCAAATCTGTCCATGATAGAATAGAGCCTTGAGGAAGATTAAGATACCAGTTATATGCCATGTCTCCCAAGGAATAAGGGAACATCCTAAAAACTACATCATGGTGAGCTATTTGAGCTTGGGTACACATATCCTTGAAAGCATGTATGTGTTCTTCAGCACTCCTTGATTCACCAAGAAAATGCTTAGGGCAGAATTTCTTAGGGTTCTTGGGCAGGTCATGAAAACCTCCAGGAATAGTCCCCAATGGAGAGGGATTATTCTAGAAAAATTCCATTGGTGGCGGTGATGGTGGTTGAGCTAGCTGTTGTATGGGTTGAACTAGCTATAATGACAATTAAGATGAATTGGCAGGTGGATTGATGGGTATCCACTGAGGTATGGGTGAAAATCCTGGTGGAGTGAGTGGAGTTGATAAGGGTGGAATAATGGTTGCCCTAGTTCTGTGATGTTTATGTCTTGTTGGGGTCTTGAGTTCTATGAAAGATGATGGATTACCAGTTGATCGAAGAACTCTATGGGGTCTTTCTGAAGAGGATGATCTAGTTTTATCCAACTTTCCCTTCTAGGCCCTCCTTCTAGCGCCAGTTTCCTGTTGATGTCCCAAATGGCACAACAACATTGCTAAACAAAATATTGCTAGTATGTTTCTCCTGAAAGAGAAAGGCAGCATATGGATGCCTTAGCTCCCAAGGTCTTAGTAGTTGGGTCTCAACTGTGTTGATGTCCCTTAGTGGCCAATGCAATAGTAATATTCAAGGGGCCTACTGGTGTTGAGCTTCTGGATTGCTCCAAGATCAAACATTAAATAAATCCTATACTAACCAGGGGTTTTAAAGAAATATAAAAAGAAGATGGATCAGGGTGTTGAAATAGAAAAGAACAATAGTTCATTCAACCTTAACCAGACTTTGCTAACTTCAAGGAATTTGCTAACTAAAATTGAAGAACAAAATTAACTAGTGATCAACACATAGTTGTATTCATTGACAGTGCTGATTTTAATAACTGATTACAAACAAGCATTTAAGCAAGACACAAAATGAGATTTCATTCCTTGAAATATTTCAAAATCAAATGATTAATTTTAGATAAATACCGTTCTGGAACACAATATGAAGTAGATTCAAATCTGGTTGCTTCTACTGTGGGTTAAATAGATAAACAACATTTACAAATCTAGCACAATCACCAGTGTACAAAAAACCTGTGTCTTCAGATTGCTTCCATCTACACTAGAAGAACTTTGAAAATACATTACAGCCTGTACTAAAATCCAACTGCTAACCAAGAAGACAAGAGAAGCTCTCATTACTGAGAATCAGATGTAACTCGATCTCCTTCTACTAGTTGACTAACTCCTAACAGTTCTAACTCTAAAAGTCCTAATCTAGAAGTGCTAACACTAAAAATTCTAGAACATTCAAAATTTTTGGAACCATTTAAAAAGAGGTAAGAATGCCATATATACATCTTCTCCCGAAGAGAATGTCAGCACCCACTTTTAGGGTTTACAAAATATCCCGTGGTGTTAGGAAGTTGGTGCCTAGATCTTGTGAGGGAGTCCGTTCTGCATTCAATGCACCCTCCTTGCCGTCTCTGCTGATAAAGATCATACGGAAGGATCTGCAGATCTTTTGCACCTATCACCATAACTTCTATGCCTTCATGTCCACCTTCGACCTCCAGCGGAGTTGCCTCGAGTGCCCCAAAATATCCCCATTAATACCGAGCTACCTCTGTCAGTAAACCTCATAGTTGTCCCTTTGTCTTACTGCTTCATCTTCTTCCTCGCTCGACACTCCTTCCACTCCAGATATCATGGTTCTCGAGCTGGTCCATTGGCTCATGATCTCAGAAGGATCCCACATCGCTTGTATCCTACAAATTTCCTCATGATAAGTCAGGCCTAGGCCACACAAGCTTCTTGGACAGTCAACGGTGGTACAATTAATGTCGTATGTCGGTGAGACACCAACCCTTTGCTGAGACCATCTGGCGAAGCTCCCATCATTTCAGCGAACCCCCGCTTTCTCCTCGATCTCATTTCTCTTCAGTGGGCCCCTCTTTTCGGTCGGCTTCTGTTTTGTTTCAGTGTAACCTTCTTCGTTCGCCAAGACCTTTTGGCAAAGGTATAATCCTTGGCCGAGCTCATCTTTTGTGTCATCGAGACTATTCTGTAGTCACATCGATGCATTTTCCTTGTTCCCCCTATGTCGCCGTAGCATCATCCTGTCGGGGAGATATCCTATAGAAACCCTATGTCTCGGCGAAAGTCTCCATATGTGATTTCTTTGGTCGTCGAGACTTATTAATTCTCTTGCCAAAGATCACTGATAACACCCCTTTGTAGCATGTCGATGTGACCTTATGAACTCGCTAAGACATCTTGTCACCAAGAGAACCTTTTTCTGATGTATGAATCTTTTGATGATGGTTGAAAAGACCCATATGAGTCGGCGAAACCTCACAGGGAGAATGTGAACCTTCCCCGAAAACCCCCTTTTAGCGCGACCTCCCTCAGTCGGAGTGACCTCCTTTGGTCGGGGAGATGCTACTCTGAGTCTCATTCCTTTGGCGAGATCATCCTCTGTGTCGTTGAGACTTTCTCAGATCGGCAGGACATCCTACCGAACTTGTTACATTTATTCCAAGTCTTCCTGAGCTCTTTTTGTTCTCTTCGGGCTTTGGTGTGACCTTCACCTTTCGGCCAGACGTTGTGCCGAATTCATCCATTTTTGGCGACCCCTTACGTCGAGGAGACTCTTCTTTAGTTGTACTGACATGCATTTCTTTCATTCCTCGTGCATCGCCAAAACTCCTACACTTTGCTAAGACCTCTTGGCGTGTCCGCCTCCTCTCCGCGAGCTCTTCCGCACTGCCAAGACCTCCTTCGGTCGGCGAGAGCTATGATGACCGAAGCTTCCTTTTCCGAACCCTACTATTGCCAAGAAATTTTGTGGTCTTTCCGATAGACCTCCCTCCTTGTGCCCAGTCAGCAAGACCAAATGTATTCAGTGAGATCCTATATCGAGCCCACCACATCCTACCGAATACTGACCCTTCGGTAGGACGTACGACGACACTCATCTGTGTCGCTGTGACTTTCCTATGTCGGTGAGATGTCCCATAGACATCTCACATTTCAGAAAAGGCCACCAAGAGACTCCCCACTTGTTTTGTTGGTGAGACATTAGGTTCTCAGCAAGACTTCATCCCGAATTCAATATCTCCCGCCGAAGATCACTGATACACATCCCCGCGCACACAATTTGATCCTTCCAAACAAGGTTTTCGTTAAAAAAAAACATTAATATCATCCTTCTTACCAAAAGAAACCTAACTCCGGCAGAGGTGGAGCCAACACGGGCATGGGAAGAAAAACTTAAACAAGTCCTGGCAGAACTGGGACTAGGGAAAAACACGACTCAGAAATGACATCCCCTCGCCTTCAAAAACTGGCGGGGGCGGGGCCAAAAGAAAATAGGAACTGGGACCGGAGTCAGGGAGGGGATGAGCCAAGGAATTAACCAACACTTCTCGAGTTCATACCCCGACCCGGCTCTGCGTCCACGAGGAAACCCAAAATGCAAAGGACAAAAAACAAAACACTGACAGAGCCAGAGCAAAATGACGAACCAGGCGGAACCGGGGTTGGAACCAAAATCTGAACCAGAAACTTCTCCAAGTTTTGGGGTCAGATTCTGTTCTGAACCCGCCTTCGACATCATCCAAAAGAAGGAAGAAAGGAGAAGAGAATGAAGAAGGGGGGGAGGATAATCCCACGATAAAGAAAAAAGAAACAAAGCAAAAAGAACAAGACAACATAGAAGAACGCAAACAGATGCACAAGGGAGAAAAAAAAATGAAGCAACGGGACCGGGGCTAGGGAAGGAACAAAAACGGAGCTTGGAATAAGTTCCAAGTTCAGAATCCGTTCCAGTTCCGAGTCCGTTGAAACAAACAAACAAACAAAAAAGGAAACAAAATGCCCCAAGGCCGAAAAGAGAACACCTAAGGCAAAGGACACAAAATGACCAAGACTAACGAATAGAAAAGAAAAGGCGGGGTCTGACCCTGGACGGGACCAAAATGAGGAACTTAAGAAAGTTCAAGATTTTGAACTTGGTCCCGGACCCGACTCCGAGAGAGAACTAAAGAAAATGAAAAGCAAGGTCTGTCGGAACCGGAATCAGGGTTGGAACAAGACCCGAACTTAGAAGAGAATTCCAAGTTTGATATTGGTCCCAGTTCCACCTCCGACAGAACTTCGAAAGGAAAACGCCTAAGGTAGAAAACCAAAGGTCAAAGAAAGAAGACAAAAGAAGGGGACCCATTTTGATCCAGATCAAAGTGGGGTGGTTATGCAGGGCATAACAGATAGTAGATGATCCACTAGTGCTTATGTGTTTACATTATTCAATGGTGCAATCAGTTGGATGAGCAAATGACAAGCTGTGGTTGCTTTGTCCACTACTGAAGTAGAGTATATGGCAGCTACTCATGCTTGTAAAGAAGCCATTTGGCTTAAGAGATTGTGTTCAGATATTGGAATAAAGCAAGGTGCAATGAAAATTTATTACAATAGTCAAAGTGCGATATGTCTAGCTAGGAACCTGACATTTCATGCTAGGACCAAGCACATTGATGTATATTTCCATTTCGTTCGAGATATGGTCAAAGATGGTAGGGTGAAATTGGTTAAGGTAGAGACTTTGATGAATGTTGCCGATTCTTTAACTAAGCCTATGAGAACAAAGGAGTTCAAATGGTGTTTAGAGATTATGGGCCTTTTGGCCCCTAGAAATTAAGAGATAATGTTTACTCCCTCCCATTGCTCTTGCAAGGTGTTCGACAAGTGGGAGATTTGTTGGGAAATTGTGTCTCAACCTTGCAATTATATAACGGTTATTGTTGATAGGAGTGAAATTAAGTCACGGGGTTCTAGAGTTTCATAACCTCCCGACTTAGCGGCTTTGAGTTTCTCTTTGTTTTCAGTGAGTCACAAGTTTTTAGAACTTCATAATCTTTGACAAGAGGTTTTGAGGTTTGGGTTTTTAGTGACTTAGCGACTGTGAAGTGAGGGGTACCATCTTTGTTGTTGGTGAGTTGTGGGTTTTTAGAACTTCATAACCTCTAATAAGAGGTTCCGACGTTTGGGTTTTTAGTGACTTAGCGAATGGAGTGATGGTATATATTTGATCCCCGTTGTTTCATTGGCAGGAGTTGATACATTGAAAATCTAGACCGTTAATTATTAAGTTTTAGATATAATGGTGGATATTTTGGGATATCTTACCCTAGAATGTAACTATATTTTATGAGGGCGCCGCATTATGACTGAGATATATAGAGATGGTGATGTATTTTGAGAGTTAGTGAGCAATTGTGTTGTCTCTTGGTCTCTAGGTGGTGATAGTCCTGTGAGAACCTTGCTCTACAAGTATATTGTAATCTTTGTGATTTATTGAATAATATATTGGGTAGATTTTGGAGTGGGGTTTTTCTCCCAAAAGGGTTTTCCTCACTTAAATCACTGTGTCATGGTATACATGATATTTATGTTTATTTTTGTTTAAAGTTTATGTAACTGTTAAAAATCTATAAATTTTTTGCATTATTCTCCTCTCAAGATTAGTGTTGGAAGTTGATATGCTAACTTAGCTTCCTTATAGGAAGAAGGCTAAGATATAAGGGATGGTGTGCTATAAGGATGTTGTGGAAAATCTTTTGGAGGTCTTAGGGGTTAACCATGTCGGTGAGGTGGCAAATTTTGGGAATGTGGACTTGGGATATGGTGATTGTGGAGGGACCCCTACTACTGGAAAGGTGAATAGTGTGGTGGATGTGGAGGAGTCTATTCATGCGTCAGCTTCTAAAGACAAGGGTAAGTCCAAAGTTAATTTTTTGGTTGGTTTTCAAGATGATGATCCTCCCATGAGCTCCCATTAGGGGAGAGGTTTATTCTAGGGTGACATGGACTACTCGTAAGCCTTGGGTCTGGTTAAGGAAGGGGCTTATATTTCTTTCAATATGCTTATGTGGTTGGTTCAGGAGGTTCAGGACCTCCATAACAAACATGATACAATTGCTCATTGCAATATCTCTATGCTTAGAAGTCTTAAGGAGAAGGATTCCATTTTCGGATTGGCTAAATCTCTGAATTCTAGTGTGGGCCTTTTGGTGGAAGACATGGCCAATTTGAAGAGAGACTATGGCCAGAGGCTCTCTATGTTGGAAAAGAACTATTGGCTGATGCGTAAAGACCTATACATGATCATCAATCTCAACAAGGAGAAATTGGAATCCTCGGCTGAAGGGCTTGTGTTCCTGAATGAGAAAGCGAAGGAATGGACTGGTTGATCTTTGTTCAATGAGCTGATGAACAAGGAGATGGGGGAGAATGTTGATAAGGAGCTATAGACTATAGAATTGGGCATGGGGCCGAGTGTTCACACTCGAAGCAAAACCAATAAGTGCAAAACGGTGCCAATGCAGGACGTGAAGGAGGTCATGGAAATGCATGATAGGGTTATTTCTAAGGACCTAGAAGTGGCCAAAATGCTTAAGGAACTTCTCTAATGGCTTCTTGTTATGTTCTTTTTTGTTTGGTTTTTTTGTTGTGGATTTTTGGTGTAAGCTAATGGGTTGCTGATGGTTCTATAATTAGCTTGTGTTTTTGTGTCTTGGGTGGGAACCCTATTGCTTTATCTTTGCTTCCCTTTCTCTTTTTTGTATAGGGTTTTAGGGCCCCTTCAAAAGATGTTTATTATTAATCAAAAACACTTGGGTCATATAAGTGAAAAAGATCTTATGACCATTGTTAATAAAAAATTGGTTGATGGTGTAGACACCTAAAATTGACCACATCCTAATGACACGTCTAACATCATCACTTTTGACACCTTTGACATCAAATATTTCGTACATACATATCTATTCGTTCTTCTAGAATTAATTGAATAAAGTATTTTTATTTGTTCAATTAATTTAACCAACCCATCCTACTTATCTATCTAACTATTCCTCTAGAAATAATTGAATAGATTAACTTTACTTATTCAACTAATTCAAATAATTTGTCCCTTTATCACAATGTTCCCATTTTAATTGAATGCATCACATTTGTTTAATTAAATCAACCATCTTCTCCAACATTCCCCAAAAAATAAATAAATGCACTAATATTTTTTAGTTTCCCTAAAATATCCCTTATCATTGGCTAAATAAAATATTCAAGTTTATTTGTATATTTCTCCACCAAATATTGATTAAAATAATTAAAATTAAACTTTTCTCAAGGAGGCCCTCCAAAACCTTGTATAAGACACCAAATTTGGCACATGGATCCAAAAAGAACTCTAAATCTCGACCTTTCATCTTTCCTCCATCCTTTCCCTAATCATGGGCACACATCACATGATGCCAATTATCATCTTCTCATTCTCTTGGGTACTACTACAATAGTGTGTCTCACTTTTGGGATGTGTTGATTTTTGCCTGAAATCATTATTCTTAGAAAAACTAATGATTTAAGTCTTGAGAGACTCCATCTAAAGGGTTTTAATTGAAGAGAGATAGATAAGACCCCCTTAGTTCAAACCCCCTTGGATAGAACCCCTCTACTATTAAATCATACCCACAATGGAGTCTCCTTCACACTTATCAAAATGCTGGAAAAAACCCACTTTTTCTTTACCTTTTGAGGGATTAAATAATGCCATTTTAAAAATTATATTTTGCAAGATTGTAGCCCTCAAAACGAGCTTTCCAACAAGTATAGTTTTGATATATTTTCATTTTATCATGTATTTAATTTTCAATTTTTACTAAACATAGGTAGGTTTTTCTCTGAACATTAAGCTCTTTGTTGTGTAGAGGTGGAAAAATAGTGCACCATTCTAAAAAAAATCAAAAAATACCCATTCCCTAGGTATTGATGTCCATGTTTCACCCCCCAAAAAAGGATTTTGATATATACACAACAAGTTAGGTTGTATGACACACATGTATGTCCAAATTATAGTTACAGTGACTTCAAAAATTAATTTAAAAAAAAAAATGCAACAAAAAAATATGAAAAATTATCCTTTCCCTAGATACTGATGTTGAGAATATATATTTCAAAAATTATAATTTAATCCTTTATAGAAAAAATTTATGGTGTACGACACAAATTTCACTTTCTAAAAATATTGTAAATTCTATTTAAAACTAGTTATTAAAGGAGATGTTGAAAGATTCATGCTTTATTTTAGAAATTTTGAAAAAAAAATATTTAGAATCTCAACACAAATTGCCAAAAATCACTAGTTCACATCATCTTCAAATTCTTAATGGTTTAGCTGCTATAGGTCTTAGAAGATGAAGATTCAGTTAAAAATATTAATGTAAATGTCCATCTTGGGAAAAAAAAGTGAGACACAGTATTGTGATTTCACTCTCCTAAATAAGAACCAATTTGTTGGAAACTTGTGTTACCATTGATGTCAACGGAGCATTGTTTTATTGATGTTAACCCTTGAGGGAGCAAGTATGTTCAAGTGTGTTGTTTGCATTATGTTACATCATTAGTGTTGTCACTGGTGTCAACCTATAAAGTAGCAACGATGAGTAAGTGTTTGTGGATATCAATCCCTTATGTGGTTGATATACTTATAAGGTGTTGTCGATGTTGAGATGGTGTTTTTGGTGCTTGGTTTGCAAGTGCTTTTGAGAAAATTTGAATAAAAGAAAGTTTAGTGTAATAGAGTGGTGTTTAGTGTTTTGCTCTGCATTTCTTCATGGTTGAAGATGTTCCCATGTGGTTTCGACATGATGATTAGAGGTGTTATGAGGTGTTATATCTAGAGTTTCATGTTCTAGATCATGTGGAAAAAGAAGTGTTCACTAGTGTGTGAACTATGAAGCAGTGTTGTTTGGGAGAAATGAGATTGCTCCATATTTCTCCACAATGAATTTTTTGGTTTTGCAGATACAAGAATGTGCTTATAATTATTGTATCAACCTTCCCTTTAAGTTTCAGGTGTTGAGTTGTTCCACAAGGTTGCTTGATTTGTTGGGTGTTTGTGCTAGTATTTCTGGTTGCACAAAATGAAGGTGTTCTTGAATTTTAGGTAGTTGCAATGGTTGTGTAGAATATTTTGATGCTGTTGGAGTATTCTAACATGTATGAATATCATGGATTGTTGTAGTGTGGTCCGTGATATGTTTCTAGACCTTGAGAAGTGTGTTTGGAGTCACTTGTTGGTATTAATGCAGGTTTGGATGACCTGGCGTGCTAGCGCTAATTAAAGAGGATAATTATTGATTGAGGAAGTGTTGAGAAGTGTTTTTGTATATATTTGGGTTCCAATTAAGTAGTGTGGTTTGGCTTCACTTATTTATGTTTGGTTTCAACCCATTTGGTGTCACACAATAGAGGTGTATACTTTTCATTCAATCTGACCTAATTGAGATTGTTTTAGGTTGTAGAGGGTATAAATGCAAGGTGAATTGTTGCGTGGATGGAGTGTGAAGAATGTTTGATGTGAAAGATGCAAAAGTGATCAAGGTTGTTGAGTTGAGTGTGAGCCTTAATGCATATGACTTCCTAATGTAGTGAGAAAAAGGTATGTACATTTCAATCTATTTAATGTGTTTTTTGTGCTTTAGTGGAACTGCACCTTTGGCATATGAGAGATGCGTTGTTAGCAGTTCAAATTGGTAGTGAGCCACCCCTTCTTTCTTCTTTCTTTTGGACAATGAGCCATTGGTAGTGAACATTTCTTTATCCTTTTGGGTAGTGAGCCCTTGGTAGTGAGCTTTATTGTATTCAGTGTTGCATTTCATATATTAGTGAGCTAATCCTCATCATGGTTTTTCTCTTCTTGGGCTTTCCACGTAAACCTGGATTTCTTATGTGTTTGATTTTTTTGTATTATTTCTTTACATATTTACATTTTGTTAATGTAAGTTAGGGGTTTTATGATGGATAAGGGTCTAAGAACTGATACAAATTTGAATGTTATTGAGGGTTTTTGATGTTTTAAAAGTATACAACTGATTCACCCCCCTCTCAATTATCATGTGCATCTAAAAATTGGTATTATATTTGTGGTTCCCAAGAAGAAGCTTAACTGCTTGAGGTAGATCTATATAGCACCTAAAAAAAGGTGTAAAAACTCCTTCGTTCAATGGAACAAATTATACCTACTAGAAAGCTAGGATGGAGTCCTTATTAGTCTCCCTTGGATTTGGTGTTTGGAAGTTTATTGAAAGAGCTTATACTATGCTCACAAATGGAACATCAACTGATGATGAGATCAAGGCATATGAGAACAATGGAAAAGCAAGGAATGTAATCCTGAGTGGTATTACTGATTCAGAACTTATGAAGGTTATAAGCTACAAGTTTGCTAAAGACACCCTATATCATAAGGGCCATGATGGTTCTCTACTTCAATGTCTAAATGATATAGAAGCTAAGTTGGCTTTGAACAAAATACATAGTTCCATTTGTGGGGCTCACACTAGTGGTATGGTCCTTGCAAAGAAGCTTCACAAGATTGGTTACTATTGGCCAACTATGGAGCATGATGCTTGTGAATTTATCAATAAATGCATCCCCTACTAACATGAAAATTTGATATATTCTCCATCCCAATTGCTGCAACTGATTACTTCACCATGGCCCTTTTCACAAGGGGTCTAGACTTAGTCGGAAAGATCCACCCTTCTCATCCAATGGACATACATTCACCATCACCACCATCAAGTACTTCACTAAGTGGGATGGAATCCATTCCACTCACTCTCATTATCGGTATCTAAATTTCTAAATTCATCCTATATCATATCATCTACTAATATGGTATCCCATCCACCATCATTACTAATAATGGAAATCCTTTCAAGAACCAACATGTACGCCAGTTGTGCAATAAATTCCATATTCAACATTGTTGGTCCACCCCATATTACCCACAAGGTAATGGTTAGGTTGACGCAACTAACAAAACCTTAATTGAAATCCTAAATAAATTTGTCAATGATACTGGTCATGATTGGCACCTCCATTTGGATCCTACCCTTTGGACTTACCACACTAGCATCCAATCCCCAATCAATGCCACTTTTATACTCCCTTGTCTATGGTGTTGAAGCAATCTTTCCAATTGAAGTCAAACTACCATCACTTCATATTTCTTTGAAACATTTAATCAATGATGAGGAGTATTATGTTGCATGTTTTAGTCAACCTGAGCTTTTAGATGAATGGTGCCTCAATACCTACAATCATCTTCAGGCCTACCAACACTGATTAAAAATAATCTATGATAAGAAAGTCATGCCTCGTCAATTCCAACTTGGCCATCTTGTTCTAAAGGAGAATCAACACACCCAACATGATTGAGAGAAGAAGAGAAAGTTTGAAGCTAATTGGTTGGGTCCATATGTCATGATTGCAAAAAATGGTTTAGAAGCTTATTAGCTAGCTACACTAGAAGGTGAACCTTTGGATGATCCCATCATCATCATCATCCACCTCAAGTGCTTTTATGCCTAAATCAGTTGAGTTATCCCACTTTTCAAAAATCCAAAAAAGAAAAAAAATGTCAAAAAAGAAAAATAAATATAGTCAATAGTAAAGAGAAATAAATTGTCCTACAATGAAAACCACCTTTGGTGGCACCTTGGATAAGTGCATTTGGTGAAAACTTGGTAACAAGCATCATTCGTAGAGGGCTCAATCATTATCTATCTAGCATCCCACTTTCCTACATGCTTTCACTTCACCCCATTCATCTCAATCATTGCATTCATTTTCCATCATAGTACCGCTATCCATCACACAATATATCATGGTTAAGCATTAGATAGATTAGATCTACTATCCCAATTCTTGAGTTTCATCCATTTATTTTGGATAACATGATTTATAAGATTCATTATGCTTTCACCGGTTAGGATTTTTTTGGCTATCATTTGTTGTATATAGTGTACATAGGGTTGGTCTTGTGTCACCATATAGGTTCCATCATTGTATATAATTATCACTAGGTCCCATCTTTGTGTTAGTTGTGTCACCAAGATTCCCTATCTAGTTGGTTCTTATAGAAAAATTTGCTAGCCCCCTGAGGTTTCAATCTGTCTTGGTTATTCATTGTCAGGTTGATCCTAGAATCTACCCCATCCATCTTTGGTCTTTGCATGATACTTTGTTCCTCACATCGGACCACATCAATCCACCCATCATCCTCATGGAAAAGGATATTTGAGATTTATTGTTATTTCTTGATGCTTTTGACATTTTGTTTATGTTTTGAGCTCTCTACTATACCTACTTGAGGTCACCACAATCCATCATATCATGGTGTTCTTTGAATGGTAGAAATAGGGGCATATCTTGGCTTTTCATGATTATGTTTTCTTCGTTGTCCCACATTGTACCCACCAAGATCCATCGTTATCTTTTGTTATGCTAGGCATCCTCCTGTGTTTGTAGTTCTCCAACATCAGCCCCACCAAATCCCTTTCTGACTTTGTGATATGTTGGACTAACCTTTTAATTTTTGTATAAATCCTATGCATGTGATACAAATTCACCTTCGTTCCTCATACCTTGTTGCATATTATCCCATGCTATATAAAATTAATTGTTCACTACATGGAAACATAATGCATAACATCACATTGCTCAATTCCCCATCCTACCATCTACCATTTCCATTCCCTCATATTTTGTCATCATTCCTATTATTTCTTTCCTAATCCTTGGGTTTTGAATGTGCAAGTGTGTCCCTCCATCACTTTCCTCGTCAGGTTGATTCAGTTTTTGTTGGTACACTATGGTTACACCTACCATTTATCCATATTTTCATCATTTCATTTACATTAAGTTGTTTAGAATTTGTTATTCTAAGAATCTTTTACTCATTTCATAATCATTTCATTTGCATTAAGTTGTTTAGGATTCGTTATTGTAGGCATCTTCTCATCACACCCTTACCATTTAATTTGCATAAAGTTGTTTAAAGTTTATGTTTTTAAACATATTTCCATTAGTTCATCCTCATTTTAGATTGCATTGATTATTTTAGTGGCATTCCCATTACATTGCATTAGTCATGTAGTGTCATCATGTCATTAGTTTAATTTAATATCTTTTGTTCCATCACATTTTAGTCCATTTATAATTGAGTTAGGTTCATTTTCATAGCATTATATATTAATTAATTTTCATTAATACATAGAATAAAATGCATCCATAGATAACTCCATCATATCTCATTCATGAACATAATACATCATTATATCATCATTAGAAATCATAACACATATACATGCATCAACCATCTATACATCAATATACATCATAATCATACACGCATAAACATAAAACATAATCCATGTCATACATCATAATCATAGTCATCTATACATCATATCAACAAATCATTCATACATAAACACATGCATATCATAAACATCCATATCCATAATCCACAAACTCAACATAGTCTATATCATATATCAATATCAAAATAATAATATCCATCATGAATATCCACAAGTGTCATCAAAATAATACAAATTTCCATGTACATGTACATAAAAATCAAAGTCCATATACATATGAAACATAAAATGTTATGAATCAATATGAATACAACAATGAATGAATGATGTCCTCAGGACTTACTTCTTGATCACCAAAGAATCAATAGACCCTATACATGGTCTCTAATTTATAAAACCTATCTATCGGCCAAAATTGGTGCCTGTATCCACCTATCCCTCTATACTCGTTGCTCCACCGCATATGAATGTGTGGGATATGGTGACACTGATCCATTCAATCTTCCTCTTCCTTCTCCTCATGGTGGCCCCATCGAATTGATCCTCACTAACCTTGATATGAGTGAACTACTTTTCCCTAAACTCATAGCCTATGAAAAAGAGGGTCTCCTCTTTGTCTCTGGTGTTGCTGCATAATAAAGGTCCCTATAATACCACACCTCTCTACTCAACCCCACCACCTTTTGTACCATCTCTTCTTTGCCTCCTCCCTAAGCCCTCGATGTATCCCTCTCCTGCCTATAGTGATCCATGTTTGCTTGTAGGTTCTCCTGCTCCACACCCCATGCATCTTAGGCCAACCTCAAGTTATCCCACTCTGACATCATGGTGGCTAGCTCACTCTGCAACATATCTACCTATACTTGTAGGCTCTCTCTATCTATAGTCACTGTAGCTATATCCCTTTGTTGGGTATCCACTTGTATTTAGAGGTTATCCCTCTCTATTGTCCAAGTGGTTGCATCATCTAAGGCCTAATGTAGAAGGCCCTGTAGCTGGGTAATCCTACTCTCTGTCGCCACCAATAGCCCCTCTTCTCTTGTAGAATATGGGGCAAAATATCTAACCTCAAAATATTAAGATCCACTTCCATCTCCTCCTCATCACCCTCCCCCTCTCCACCATCCTCCTCCTCTCCATCTCCACTCTCCTCTCTATCCTCCTCCTCCTTGTCCTCATCCTCCTCCACCACAATCTCCCCCTCAACCACCTACTCCCCCTCTTGTCTCTACTCATGATGCAAGAATCTCCTCCTCACCCTCCTCCCCTCTTTACCTACAACCTCATCCTACCTTTTTGCCTCCTCCTATATTGGTGCTAACACCCTCACCCCCACAACTACTCACAGTAATATAACTATCTCTGGTTTCCTCACCCTCTACCACTCAACATATCTCTCTGTCACCCTAGGATCATCTACTCTCCCTTTCCAATCCCATATGGCCTCAGCTAGGTCCCTCCATGCTATGATAGCCACCCTTTGTGCAATCTACAGACCCCATAGTCATGTATCCCTTGATAATCATGCAAAGTTCTCCTAGAGCTCTATGATATCCTACACCACACTAAACTAGCATGTCACTCTATCTAGTGTATACCCCTTGATCAAGAAGGGTTATCAGCTGATCAAGTAGCATTGAGAGAACATATAACCATAGTACACCCCATCCTCCTTCCAATCCTTCATGCCTCATTAGAGTCACCATATGATTTCCCCATCATCCAACACATCCATAGTCCTCCTCTAGGGTACCATACTCTTGATGTCCCTATATCTCAAGACACATCTATAGCTAAACACCAACAACTCATCTCTGTCCCTTTTTTCCTCTCTCCAAACAGTCTAACCACTCAGATGTGCTCCCTAGCCCATACTTGTAGAAATGTGATATGGGTCAAATTAGATCCCCTCCTATAGCACACCATGTGCATATCTCTATAGAGTTGTGCTAGCAAATAGGGTCCCCACACAGATCTCTTCAATCTACTCACCATCTTTGTCACAACGCCCCTAATATTAGGCTAAAGAACACCCACTCCTGTCAAGTATTAATACCTCACTGACCAGTCCACTTAAATATAGTGCCATGTTTAGCACTATCTCTTCGTAGCCATCCATGTCCAGAACTTTCGCTTGTGTCAATAGGCCAGTCTTGCTAAATATCATCTGCAATACCTATGACACGGTCCATGCATTAGATGCCACCACCCTCGGCCCCCAAATTGGAAATCACAAAATCCTCCATACATCCTCCAACATGATCATCATCTCTCTGGCAGGGAGGAGGTAGATACATATCTTAGAGCTCCATTGCTCCATCAACATTGTCAACATGGGCTTGTGTGCCCCCAACACAGGTATTTGTGTCATGTACATTAGTTTTCATGCGTCTAGGAGAGTCCACTCTAACTTTGAGAACCCTATCACCTGCTATAGTATTGTTGATCATTGATCTTGAGTTCATAGACTTGATGTCGCTTGCATCCATCCATGCATCTGCATGTCAGGTCTTTTCATCTCAAAATTCTCCTATCTTATTTTTTCATCTTTTTTGGTGGATTTTCCTATTTAGGCATATCTACCCATCCATAGAGTGGATCCACCCCTTCTCTTGTGCATCCACCTCTGTAGCATCTAATGCATACGCCCCTCGATGAATTTTCCTCTTCTCATGCATATCTACCTTTGTGGAATTTCATGCATTTTCTTTTTCTTCAATGGATCCGCCTTTGTAATTCAGGTGCACATATGCTTGCTCATTGTGCAGCCATCCCTACTGGTTTATATGCATCTACCCATCTCGTAGTGGATCTGTAAGTATTGATAGATCTACCTTTCCTTTAGCAAATCCACCTATGTCCAGGTGCATCCACTCATCCTCTAGTTAAACCGCTTGTCGGCATGTCCGCTCATGTATTGGAAAATTTGCTTGTCCTGGATGAATTTTCCTATCCACCTACATGGGTGGATCCGCCCTATCGTGATGGGTGGATCCACTCATTCATTGAATTTGAATCTTAATAAATATGATAAATCAAAACATACAATTCAAGGTCAATGGTCATACTTGGGCACTACTCTCTTCTCTCTACACCTATGCCCTCACCGCACCCATCCGATGAGTAATGCTCCGTCCATGTGCCATTTTGCTCAATCTACTCACTCAACTTTCCTAAATATTTAGGGTAAAATTTAATAGTAATTTACCCTAATTACTATTTATATGTGCCCTGACTAACCCTAATTTCTTCTTTTCACTCCCATTTCCTCCTTGTAACTCTATTTTCCTCCATTCCTTCACCTTTTTTCATCATTTTTCATCACAATCTTGTTGGTACCCTTCTTTTCTCTCTTCTGAGACACCACTTGAGCCCCTTTTCTCATTTACCCTCTCGAGGAGGCATCATCCCATCATATTCTACTTTTTCCTCCATGTTGGGGTATCTCTTTATCCGTTTCTTCTATCGAGTCAACTATATTTTATTTTTCTTTGAAACATCATTATTTTAATGATATTTCGAAGAGGGGAAAAATGTAGATACCTAAATTTGACCATTTGTGATGGTAAAATTTATCCCTATTTCATCTAAAATCACTCCTTATCCACATTAATTAAATAATATTTGTATTATTTAATTAATATCATCAATTTTCGTAAATTCTCCTAAGTCCCTAAGGTATTTTATTAATTAATTAAATACCCTTCTAGTCCTTCTCTAAATTAAATAAATATGCCTATTTATTTAATTTAGTCATTTATCCTACATGAATTAAATTTAATATTTAATTCCGCCCTTTTCTCTCTCCTAGTCCCATTCTCCATAATTTTGTCATTACCCCTAATTCATTTCATAACCCCTTATTAGGGATGTGCACACACCTAATCCATGATTAGGAGGTGTCACATTCTCCAAAATTTGCAAGTTGCACCCTAATCACTTTCACTAGCCTAATCCCTCACCTAACCATCTTCCTTAATCATTTGCACAACTTAAACCCCTTGATTAGGAAGGGTTAATCTCCTTGCCATTTATGGCACCCCTTCATACTCAACTCAACCTTAAATGGCTTCTCCTTCTGGAGAAGTAACCCCACATGGGTTACTTCTCCCAAGGTACCTTTGAGGATGTTTATATTCCTCTTTATTCCCCCAAGGTACCTCAAAGGAATTTTTAATTCCTTTTTTATTTCCCTTTCCAATCATTTGGGGAGATTGGACAAGAAAGCACTTTATCAAGGAAATCTTTCCCATCCCCCTAATGCAAAGTACAAAATCCCCTCACATCCTCTCTCATGGTGATACTTGTCACCACCATATGGGTTGAGATGTATCAAGGAATCTCAACTCTCCATTTCATCCAACCCCTCTCAAATGACTACACTTAGTCATTTTTTCACATTCAAGATTGCAATCACATACATTGAGAAAAATCCTAGTGTTATGCTACCAAAATTGAGTTAGAGCACACATCAAATTCGACATTGCTGGGGCAATCCTCTCATCAAGCTCATCGACATACTATTGTTTTGTCTATTTTGGTCAAGGTATGAGCTTTCAACCCTAATCAAGAGTGTTGTTTTGATTTTATCCTTTTCTTTGTTTCATTGTTGTTTCCTTGCATTTAGTACTTAATTCACTGCACACACTAGTATATATCTATTTTTGATAAATCCAGTTTATGTATCTTTTATTTTCACTAGAAGAATCTTTGTTAGTCTTCTAGCTAGCAATGTTGCTAGGATTTTCTAAGATATATTTAACAAGATTACAGGCCTCCAGCTCCTTATATTACTTTTGTCCCCATTTTTTGGAAGAAGCTTGATGATTCCTATGTTTATATTTTCCCCTAGTATTCCCTCTTGGGCAGCTTCCTCATACACTTCCAATAGATCTTCCACAATCCATTCCAATTTAGCTTTGTAAAAATCCACAAGAATGTCTGCACCTAGGGATTTATCCTTTTGAAAGGAAGAATAGTATTTTTTATTTCTTCCTTTGTAATATCTTTCTCAAGTCCAATGACCATTTCATCTATGATTTTTTGTGGCACTATCCTTTTACATAAGTCTTGGGCTTGTCTACATATCTCAAATTTATCATCTACCATAAGAAGATTTCTATAGAATTTTTCAGACACTTTTATTATATCTTTAGTCTCATGTAGCCATTTACCATTGTGATCAATTGCATCAATATTTTGAATTACCATCTTCCTTAAGCTATTGAAGAAGAATTTTGACCCTCTATCCTAATCTTTAACCCAATTGGCTTTTGCCCTGATTTTATCTCCTTGAGCTCTCTTAGCTTGAAAGAATCTTAGTTTATGTTTTATATTATTTAAATGTATGGTCTTCTCTACATTTCCATCATCATTGAGAATTTCATTTATAAGATCAAGTAGTTCATCCTGTAGGGTACATTCCCACTTTCTACTTTTTATAGTTTTTTTTTTGCCAACTATTTGTAGGAGGGTCTTTATACTACTCATCATCCTATTCCAATATTCTTTTGTAAAAGATTTAGGAAAAATCCTTTTGTTTATTGATCTTAGGGTGGAAATCCCACTTAGATAGTCTTCATTCTTTAATATGTTGATGTTTAGCTTGAACATCCAATTGTAAAACCCCGCCACGTAACCTAGAGGATGATGCAACACTGTAGAAGCACAACTAATTTTTTTTCTTAAAAAGAGTAACAATAACAAGTAATCTACTCTAAACACATACATCCTGTAAGCCACACAACGCGCCGACATGACTTGAAGTTTTTGACACAAGGTCTTAGTGACATCGGTATGTCTTGCTGATGGTTTCTCTGATTTCGATATGACTTGTTCCATTCGATATGAGTCTCGCCGATAAGGGAAACCTTTGCCGATAGAATCGAATTGGACATTGATGGTTTCATTATGACATGTAACAGTCGTTATAGCATCTTGCTGACTCGTGGAAGCTATAGCGATATCAATAGAGAAACTTTGTGGCATCGGGGAGACACTGTGAGTGTCTCACCGATATGCCAACAAAGTTGAACGCTCTTGATTGTGTGATCGTCCTGTGTGGCATCCTGCTGGACCAATAAGAGGAAGCGGTTTCTCAAACTGATGTCGATTGTTTCTTATAACAGTTGCAACGCTAGAAAAAATAGCATGCAGGGAAAAAATAAAGGCTCGAATGGAAACTGTCTATGGTTTGCAATGGCGGATAAGGATGCATAGAAGAAAATCAGAAAGTGAATAAGATTTAAAGCAGATCGATTCTATTTGGGAAGTAATGAAAAAAAATGTGTGAATCGAGTTGCAGGATGAGAACAATTTATGTAACTATTCGAACAGTGAGAATAAGCTACTGAGAACTGAACACCAGAAAGTTTTCTTTCTAATTGTATGTAATTTTGTTACTGTAATACAAAGAGATACAACATGGTGTGGTGGGTTTTTTCCTGAAAGGGTTTCCCACGTAAAATCTGTTGTTTGAGTTGTCTTTGTGTATTTGCTCTATTTCTGTAATTCCTTCATGTGTGTCTTAACTGGACTGTAGTTAGAAAATTAAGAGTACTTTCTGCATACTCCCCTGTGGTTTTGACGTTAGGAAATTTGTTTCTGCACCTCTGCTTTCCTTACAAGTGGTATCAAAGCTTGGCTAGTTGTGGTGTCCTTGTGAGTGGGTTGGGTTTTTTGTGTTAAATCTTTTTCAGTGGGAGTCTGGTAGAGGTCTGTTAATTTAATGGAAAATTGAGATGGCGTGCACATCTAGTAGGATGGAAATAGAGAAATTCAATGGTAGCAATTTTGAGCTGTGGAAACTCAAAATGGAAGATATGTTAGTTGATCGTGATCTTTGGACTGTTGTGTCTGGAACAATGCCTCAAGGCATGAAGCAAGAGGATTGGGACCTATCTGATAGAAAATCAAAAGGCCTGATAAGGCTCTGTTTAGCTGACTCTGTTCTTCTGAACGTGCATGAAGAAAAGATTGCAACCTCTTTGTGGACAAGACTACCTGCTATTTATCAAGGCAAGTCCTTGGTGAACAAGCTGTTCTTGAGGAAGAAGTTGTACAACTTGAAGATGCAGGATGGAGTTGGTGTTGTTGATCACTTGAATACTTTCAACATGTTGATTTCTCAGTTAGCATCTATTGGTGTGAAGATAGAAGAAGAAGATT
>VDFB02091293.1:0-11271 GCA_007258455.2 Sequoia sempervirens | reverse complement strand
AATGGAATAGGGTTGTTGACTGTTTGGCCAAATGGGCTTCTAATCATGTTGGTGACTGGAAAATTGAGGTATGGGGGAGAAGTTATCCCCAGATTATTTTCAAGTTTTAGAGAAGATTATTTCAGAGGACATGGTTGGTTGATGTTGGCTAGTGGATGGTTATGTTATTATATTGAGTCTTGGTTAGGTGTTTCTTGGTTTGGTAATCCCCGCTACCTTGGGTGCTTTTTGTGGACCCCGATTTCTTTGTATTACATTTCCTAATATTAAATTTTTACTCCTCTTTATTCAAAAAAAAAAATTCAATTAATTTTCAATAAAATTTTCTTGTAATCCATCATTTAAACCACACAAAATATTTTAATAATTTCTTGGATATTATAGATCATTAACTTTGATATCTAGTGCATACATGTTTTTTTAATCTAATATTTTTATTAATTTCTTTAATTGATATAAAATTTAAAACCTATGTCTTTATGTATATTTCAAACTACTTTCCATTTAAACAAGAACATTTGATATAGATTATGATGGAGATCTCAAAATTGTGAAGCATTTTAATGGATAATATGCTTTGGGACAAGTTCAACCAAACTAAGGACCATATTGTGCTTGATCCTAGTGATGAAAAAGAGAGTGCATGGACAACAAGTGGAAACCTAAGAACAAAGCATGAATGGAGGGATCATAACTATTAGGGGTAGCAAGCATGAAGAGGCTAGCTTTTCATAAATCATGACAGTGCCATATGGTGACAAAGCTTGTAGGGGTAGCAAAGTGTAACGAAGTGAACATAAGACAGCCCAAATGCTCATAAGGGATGATGATAACCATATTCATAATAAATGATAGCTATTTAAAACTATACACTCTTCCACGTGTGTTGCAACTATAGCAAGATAGCAATGGAATCATATAGATTGCAAATAAAGCTTTGTTTGAGAAAGAAAGACAACAAGGTCCTTGATAAGTGTGAGTAAATATTTTTACAAAATATGTGAGGAACCCGTTATGAGTTTATGATAGTGACCTAGACTACAATGAAAGACACCACGAACTTAACTCTTAAGGCATCTCGAAGAGGCATGGAGATATGGTGAAGGGATGATGCCTCTATACAGATAATGTGGCAAGCAAAATGCAAGGGCATTAAAATAAAAAAATAAGGATAGTATGACAGAAGAGTTCATTGTGGTCTAAAAGACAAATGGACAAGTTACACAAGGATAAAGAAAAGTTTCTATGCAACACTTACATAGAATTCCAAGGGACAATAAGTCTAAATGATGAGGAGAATGAAGAAGGTGGAGCAGGGTTTGATGAGTAATGGGATAATAAAATAACAGGTCAGTCATGAAGGTAACTATAGGATTCCATCAAAGAAGATACAGTTATGACAGTGAAATAAAAGTTCATGAGGGTTGTTTGGATCCAACAAATAATAAAGTTGCAACGGTTCTCCTTTCAACTCATGACTTGCCAGGTTCATTGGGGGATTTAGTACATGATTTTCCAAGTAACAGTTTTTCCCATGAAGTTCAAATAGATGGAGATAAAATGCCCCCAAATTTGAGCTTGAAAGTTAGCATGCACCTAGTCTCTTCTTCCTCACTCAAATGGTGTCACCAAATAACTACAACCAGTGAATTCATGGGCATGAAAGAGTTCATCTTTTCATTGGATTCTTTGCAAGATAAGGTTCAAACAAACAAAAAAGTTTGCTCAAATCACATAAATGTTCAAATTTCTTTTTGGCGAGCATTGCACTCTTGGGTGCACCCTCAATCTACTTTACCATCTTCTATTATTTCTACAATGGCACTATCCACAACACATGGTGGTATTGTAGAGGATGTTTTTTTATCAAAATGACTATCTTCTTGGGAGGATTCATTTCGGTCCATCTATTACATGTTTCAAAAAAGGATGTGCAATATCTTTTACTTTTGAAGTCAACAATTTATAGTAATGTTCATGAACAGTGATGTAGAGACTATATGTGCAACCTATCTCACAAGATCTACTCGTGGCCTTCGGGTTTTACTTGAGAAGCATGATGTAGGTTCTCTATGCCCCTTTGTGGTGTAGAAATTGAGCAGGTCACAATGGAGGATTTGCATGAGTTATCTGAGTTTGAGAAAACAAATACAGGGTAGACTCAAGTTGTTGACTCCATGGTTGACATTGACAACAGATCTCAATCACTTTAGCATTTCAACAATGGTGTGATGGCATCGCCCATCGCTATTATTTGTTTCCCTCTTCTCATCACATCGGCGATGCACGATGGTGACCTAGCAATGTTGGTGTAAAGAGATGGTGGGACTCGTGGAAGGCATCCATGATATTATTTGATGGGATTTTGATGGTGAGGATGCAAGTAATGTAAAATGCACGAGTAAAAGGGGCTTTCTATAGCCCGATGAGGAAGAGTGAAGGCTTTCACGATAAAAACAAATTTTTAGTTGCAAGGTAAAAATAGAAACAAGTGAGAGGCGGGAAATAATGAATAGTGAAGGCCTTATTTGAAGGGGAGGCAGTTGTCGATCCAATGGCTCACCTTGTGCCAGATGTCTAATTTGATTCCCATTTGGAGTTTCTTTGTTTTTCCTTAAATGCATTTTCTGTTTCATTTGCAAAAGAAGTGACACACAGTCTGGTCTCATGGAGATAAATTTTCTAACGAATTTGAAATGAATAAGAGCTTGTTTTGGAGTATTTTGAGTCTTGTAATAAAGAATTTAATCATGGCACTGTCATATTTGGTATGTAAATGACAAGATATTCTAAGCTAGTTTTCTCCATTGTGCACATTACATAGATTTTGAATATAAGTAATCAAGGGTTGTTGGTGTTCATCTTCTTGTGTTTCCCTGAATGTTTGTTTAGTGTTATTACTCTCATTCAAAGAATGAGTTAAATTGTATTAACATAAATAAAGGTTTATGCTACTGTGTGTTAGGATTACTAAGTATGACTAGTTGAGTTTCTAGTATCAGTGGTGTAAGGAATCATCTGGTAGGCATAATTATGATGAAGTGAATGTTGTGATGCATTTTAAATTACATGGTTTAAGTGACTCCGCCCTGGGATATGGTACTGGTCTTTTAATGTTCTAGTTTCTTGAGATCTTTTGTGGTATCTACAAATTAAAATCAACTTTACTTTTCTATCTTGGTGTAATTGTGCGTTGAGCTTAATGTATAGTATTTCTCATGTTTAAATTGGACATTGCCATGAAGGTCAGCCAAATCTTTGGGGTATTACATGTCCATTAAACAATTAAAGGAGAATGATCTGTTTACAGTGTTCTGGATGCTTTGGCACACAAGAATCTATAATTACATTGTCGGGATCGCCCTCCTAAGTTTCACAGAGCCCGAAATGAAAGGGAGAAAGGTTTTACATCAATCTCTCGTTCGTTATCCAAATCTCTCCTTGAATCTAACTATTAGGCCTATCACCCCTTTAGGATTCAAGTTGATTGTAGATTTAGGAACCAACAAATTACAATACAATTTTTTTAGATTTTCTATCATAATTTATTATTTTTCCAAATTTCTCAAATACAAATTATTATTTTTATAACATACTTATATTGATTATAAAATTAAAAATATATATTTAAATGATATATAATAAAATATATTTTTTAAATTATAAATTTAATTTAATCCTAAAAAAACATGATGTAAACTATAAAGTTTTTCCACTAAAATTACTATATATAGATATCACATATTGATCTCATCCCATCGAAACCTATGTACATTTTTTATGAAGAAAACTTAGTTACGGTTTGAGAAAGAACATATTACAATGGGACCCACACTAAATGTGGATCATAATACTTTTAATTTGGTCCATACCTTCGCTAACAATGCCATTGATCACACATTCTCTCTCATATTTTTGACTTACTTGGAAGAATGGTTTCCCTGACCACAAATCCACCAATAAATTTTCTTTTAAATCATAAGCAGAGCCAAAATGGGTGACGCACCAAACACGTTGAGACCTTAGAGGAGTCGCACATCTGTTCACCTACTCTCATGTAGTAGTTTACCGCCTAGATTTAGTTGTTATTCAAATCTAGGACAATTTAATGGACATGAAGGTAACAAATTTGTCTTTTTATCCTTGTTTAAAATTAAAATTTCAATTTTTCTTTTTTTTGAGTTGATTAAATATAATTTTAGTGTGATTTGATATTGTATGCTAGTATTTAAAGATATTCATTGCATTCATTTTAGAGCATTGGAATACTCAATAATGATACACTATGATTTGGTGTAGTAAAAAGAGCAAATAATCTATATTTTACGTGTTTGTTTACTATTTTTAATATTGTTCAATTTTCAAAAGGTTGATCAAGGTGTAATGTCCTTGTCTATCAGTTGTATGCCAACCTTTCAAGGTATTCATTAATTCTACCAATCACCAATTCTTAAAAAAGGGAAACCAAAGAACTATGCATTAGACAAAGTTGTAGAATAGAACCCTATAGATTACTAGGATGAATTTGGAGCACATGTACACAATTGTAGTCATGAACCTATTTTTGAATTTGTCTTGACAAGGTATATATCCAACATAAAATTGTAGATGATTGCACTAATAAAATAACACTATTTTTAAATATTGTATCGAAAAAATATTCCAAAAGTTTCATCTATTTACTATCATTATTGATTGAGTTGTCATACATGGGTTCTATGGGTCAAGTCGCTTGTTGTAGTGACTACCACCGTGGTTCAAACCTCGGCCAGCCAAAGTGCTCGCAGGCATTGTGCCTTCGCTGGGCCTTTGTGCTCGCAGGTTTGGTTGTTTCTTGTGGTTTGTTGTATCCAGTTCATAGCTCCGGTAAAAAAAAAAAAGCGTTTACCCCTAATATTATGGGTGCATTGCACCTTTTAAAAAACTATCATTATTGAGTTAATAAACTAACAATTACAAACTATCAAAATATTAATCTTCAACTACAACTATTAACTTAGACTAATTTATACTTATTTACACACATAAATATAATTAGACTACCCCAAATTACATATGAATTCATTTTCATTTTGACAGATAACTAAATATTTAGATATATTCTAACAAGCTAAAACACTAGCTCCTATTAATAATTAGTTTTAGGATTTGAAACTAAACATTTTTTATATACAAATTTAATCAAACTTTATAATTCTAATTTCAACCAAAACTAAATTTATTAATAAAATAAAATTATATATATATATATATACTAGTTATAAAAATGAATCATCATAATATCTCAAATTGTTAGAAATTCTACTTAAAAGAATAATTTATTGGTCTTATAATCAAACGTTTTCAAATAAAGATATTTAACATTCCATCAATTATTTCATCTAAGTCAAAAAGTATTTAAATAGTTAAATTATTTCAAAATGCAATAAATTTATCTTTAACCAAAGAACTGTTGTTAATAAAGAAAAGCTTGAATGGAACTCAATAAATGAAACTAAAGTTATTGTTTGAAAGATAACACAACTCGTATTTTTCAATTAATAAGTGCTAAAAAATAAAATAATTCTTAGACACGAGCATTCCACAATCCATAAAGATAATTATAAGTTTTTGGATTCAAATGTATTTACTATCCATCATAAGAATAAATATAGACTAGCAAGTAAGATTGCAAACATAACTAAATAAAATAAAAGAACAAGAGTTGAAGGGAAAGAATGGAACATGAGATGAAAGATATGAAAAGAAGCAAGGAAATAGAAAAGAATTAAGAAAATAAATTATCTTTAAAATTTATATACAACAAAAAAGATTACAATAATGAAAATGAAAACCATCCAAACAGAAAATAAAAATAATAATATTATTAAGAAGAAGTTTGAAATCTATAACCTATTACTTTCAAACAAAAATCTCATTATTCCACTAATCATCTTATTGACAAATAAATAATCAACTCACTTTTAAAAAATTACCTGTAAAAATAAAGAAATTATATTCAATCCAAATATTAGAATTCTATTCACTCAAAGATAGGAAGTTACATAACAAGCAAACACGACATATTATTCAAAGATAAGCTTTCTTTGACCTGGTTAAACTTCTCCTATTCTAGACACTATTTACTATAATAATACACAAGTCTTTACTTAATTTTATTTATTACAATACACAGGTCTTAATTTATTATAAACTTAACTGGCAGAGAATAGCTTACTTTCCCTATAATATAATATATTTAGTCTTTTAGACCTTGTTCTTCATATTACATAATTAGTTTTTCAACAGCTTAATTGCAAACCACACGATAGAGAGAGTGTTTGGAATGTCATCATCTCCTGAAACTGGCAGCCGGTCGGGGACCATCCCCTTCAATACGAACGAGAGTGTAGGAAAGAGCACCCACCAGGGCTCCCGTAATGGGTGCCGTCACATACACCCAAATGGCCTTAAAATTATTCGCTGCAATTGCCGGCCCTAGAGTTCGGACTAGGTTCATTGACCCTCCACTATTTGTCCTACACACACACACACACACCACAGAATCAAATCAATTATTCACCCCTAGATACCAATTATTGTTGTTTTTTCTTCTCTCTAGGTAGCATATTCACATACCCTGCAATAAGTATGTTGAGTGTGACGGTTGCACCAACTGCGATGCCTGCCAGCTCACCCACCTGTATTATTATTACACCATGATTAAGCTGGATAATTATTGAAATTTGCAGGATATTAAATAGGTAAGGAAAGATTTTTAAAAGGATTTAACTGCACGCGTGTCGGTTGCGACGGCTGTGACGACGAACATGAGATTGAAGGAGATGAGGAACTCCAGTGCAAAGGCCTGGGCATATGACCCCGACGGAACTGTAACGCCGCCGTGCATGAACGGATGGAATATTGCCTTCAGTGCATATGACGCACAGATTGACGCCCCCACTTGGGCCGTTATGTATACGGGCACCTGCATTTTACATTACAAGTTTAAATAATTAGGAAAATAAATAACCTAAGATAGCAAATATGTATGTATGAATGCATAAGAATATAAATGTACAAATATATAAAAAATAGCTTGGGAAAATCAATAAGATAAATGATATGCTCAAAATATAATAAAGAAGAAAAACTATAGGGAGAAAATAAATACACAAGTATAAAATTATACAAGGGATAATATGAGAGTATGTATATGTTAATGTTATTAGATTTATGCAATCCGTGATACTCTCACTTTTGGTGTTTTTGGATTTGATTGTGTGAGATTTTTGCATCAACTCTCACACAATCAATTCCAAAAAAAAAAAGTGACAACATGTACCTATATAAACAAGTTTCATGCTAAAGAAAATAAAGGGTTTTGCATGTATGTGTGCATGCATAATATAATAATGATAAACTAAAGTAATGCATGCAATTGATTAAATGTGAAGAGAAATAATAAGGAACAAAATAAGAAAAATATTAACACAAGACTAATTTCTCAACCAAAACAAATATTTAAGATTAACATAAGAACATAAATATAATAGGATTATAGAATGAGGAAAGGCATAAGGGAAAGATAGAAAAATATGCTATATTAAATTAATGGATATATACATAAGCACAAAGATGCTTGTGTATATATAAAAGTGCAATGAATAGGTACATATAAAAGAAAGGAAAAAGAGCACTAATAAAAGTAGAAGAATATATTGAAGTGGTTGAAGACTATAAGAAATATTGAAGGTTGAAGCATCTTAAGAAATATTCAAGTGATTTTTAAGAAATTGAATATTGAGATAAATAAAGAGTAGAAAGAATCAAATCAAATATTAAAGCTTTTGAATTTAATTAGAGAATTCATTTGGGCTATATTTTCTAAATTAAAATTAAAATTTGTGTTCATATATGGTAAAAAATGCTACCTACTCAATAACCAATGAATTAACAAATTATATAATGAATAGTTTATAAGAAATAATATCTACTAAAAGTTAAACAAATATGATAATAAATTAAGAGCTTAATTTTTTAAAAACTCTATAATAAAATGTGTTTGAATTGGAACATTAATAGAATAGATGACCTAATACTTTATCCATATAATCATCATCTAAATATATAATAAATACTAAATAAACCACTCATAATTATAAAAGATCTATAAAGTCAATAAAAAACATAAAGTGCCAAAATGTACATTTCATGAGCAATGCTAAAGACAAGAATGGCCATATTAATAATAAGTGATGAGCAGGTGGTCGGTTAAGGTTGAGAGTGCCAAAACACTACCAACTTAATTTTGACTTTCAATGCTTATAACACAAGCAATGCAATCAATTACTTCTTGTAACTTTTACCAATCAAATCACTTTAAATATCTGGATAAAAAATAATATTAATTATTGGTCTTTTAAAAAAACACGTGGTCGTTGGTCATGTCGACAATCCAACCGAAAGAGTGGGTATGCTGTAGATAGAAGTGAGTTATTAATTTTAAGATGCTTATCCACTTAACATTGTGAATGGTTAATGGGGGTCTGGGCTTAAATTTAACGGTCGAAGCAAAAAAATTGTGAGCTTTTTTTAAGTTGTTTTTTAAATATAAAGATATATTTTGTTTTTAAAAAATTATTATAATTCTCATATTAATTCATATATATACATAGTCATTTAAAATATTTAAATTTTTAACATATTTCAATATTTATAACATTATATTTGACATGGTAATTAACATTGATAATGTCGAAATATATTTTTTTTATAAAAAAAAAAATCTTTGTATGATTGTTTCTATTTTGAGACTTTTACAATTCATCATTGTTTTCATTGTTTGTTTTTAGTTTGATCACATCTATAACATAATGTATCTTCCTACTTAGAATAATACACTTATAAGAGGCGTTTTATTTATAACGCTAGATTTACATTATGATAGGTTGTTTTTTTATTTTAATTATTATTATTTAAATTGGTTTATTTATGTGTGAAAGTTGGTAAATTATTTGAATTTCATTTAATTTAATTTTACATATTTTAAGGGATTAGTTATGATTTTTAATTTATCTTTTTTCTAAAGTCATATTTACAAGTGTGAAATTAGTCTAGGTCAAATCTATACATGCAAAATTTATAAATTGGATCTAGATGTTACCTCTTTCCTACTAATCATTATGGGCTAACTAAAGTGTGAAGTGCTCTAAATTGTACAATAAGTGTTGTATAAAAGGACAAACCTTAATTTAGTATCATATTCAAAAATCATTTGAGAGCTCTATTACACATTGAATCATTATAAGAGCGTAGCATCAACATTACATTGGTAGTTGCACATGTTTATGGATATTGCATAGTTGCATGTTGTCTTCGATCATTGTTCTATAAATTGTTGACTCAATGATAGAGGTTTGACAGAAGGAAAATATTCCTTGTCTAATGTAATGCTGAAAATTGCACCCTATGCAATTTCTCATTCCATAACCTCCCCTTTAGTCTAATTAAATTTGATAATGCAATGTCCTCTTCACCTAACCTTAATGTTGTCCTTAACCCTTTCGCTTTCAGTCGTTTTAGTGAACTTTTTTTTGCGAACAACCGCACGATGCACAGACATTTGTGCGCCACGCTAATGTCCCAAAAATATTCTTGCTTGTGTAGTCGTTGGGATGCTACACTTCCTGCCTACTTGTGAAGTGTAACACCTTTACAACTTGCATACGTGTTGAAAATACCCCTTTGCATGCCTATATCCCATTCAAACTTCCTATTTTGTCATTCTATTCATTCATTCACTCATTCTATTTGCTCTATTCAATCTATCTTACTTCCTTATTCATTCTCAAGCATTCTTCTCTCATTCTTGCAAGCTCTATCACGTCTTGGCTCTCTACAAAAAAACTTTGGTCTTCTTGGCATGTCTTGGGTGTTGCATGCTCTTCCTTTCGGTATCACTATCTTGCTAAAGGGAGGGTAACTACATCCTTTTTTTACATTGCATTTTCATTTTCACGTTGGATAGCATATTGTAGTTCTATCACATCTATTTTCTTTATCTTTTCTATCTATTTTCTTGTTTATTATCTTTTTGGTCTATCTATCTAGTTGTTTGTGGAGGTGGGAACACCTACGTGAGGGTTTGACTAAGGAAAACTCCTAAAATAGCCCAACCAATTTTCTCATTTTCATGTGTGCAAGTGTTGAAGTTGGAGTGTTGCAGGAGGCTTCAGGAGGCTTCATTCGTGGACCTCTTGTGAGTCTCCTTCCCTTTTCATTTCCATCATTTCTTTTAAAATCCCATTCAGTTTAAATGTTTATTATTATTAGTCTGTAATTTTTAGTATTCTGTCATTTACACACATTCTAGAGTTTTTAGTAATCAAATAGCTATTAGGCTCTTTGTTGTCTTTGTTAGTGAACTTTTTTTTCGGTCCATACAAGACTGCAACGTGTCACACTATCATCCTCGACTGAGATCATGCTAGTTTGTTCACGATACCTCTACAACCTACTCTTTTAGCCCCTAAAAATCTTGTCCTTTAATTCATCATAAAACATAAACTATAAGCAAAACTCATTTGTCCTTCCATCCTTGTCACCTAAGCTTTGGTCCTTGAGGTAGTCGAGGAACATTCACCCTTGACGGGGGGTGTCAATTTTCCCCCTCTACATTTTGGTGAACCCGACATGAACTGTCCTTACCTTAATCTTTTGTTGAAAAATTTCTTCTCTTGTACAAACATTTGCTTGATTGAGTGTTGTGATAATTTTAAGAGTTTCACAACATAGTCTATGACTTCTAGGCATGTAGTTAGAAGAATTTTTTGACATCTAGATATGGGTTCAAGAAGATAGTTTAGTCCACCCCGTTTGGGTCCCGAGTTTGACCATTTCATCACAGGTCTAACACCTAGTTATTCTCCCCCTTTTGATTTTGATCACCCTTTAATAGAAGCTCAAGAAAATCCTCCACCAAGCACTCCTTCTGGCTCTTCTTCTCTCATACATACACTCAAGTTGCTCCTATCATTTTTGGTTTGAGGGACTTACTTATCTCATACCACAAAGGTCTTGAGTTGCTTTGAGGGATAGCTAACTTAGTAGAGACCAATATCCCCTTGTACACTTCTATCTTGGGCAATCCATAGGATTTCCAATAAAAAATCGCTGGTACACACTTGTATGTTTTGATACCAAGAGTGACTATGCATATGGTAGACACTAGTCCTTATATGCCCTCTTTTATCACTATCGATAATACCAACACTGTGCCCTTGGATGTTC
>VDFB02091292.1:0-14292 GCA_007258455.2 Sequoia sempervirens | reverse complement strand
AATACCCACATTTATATCCCAGCTGGAAATACTCTTGGCTTTAGAGTGTTACCGGTTGAGTTGTTCCCTTGGGTGAGTACTTTTTCCCAAAGGCAGGCCCTATAGGATAAACAAAAGCAAGCAAAGACGAAATCCATAACTCGATCAATCTTTGACAACTCAAAGAAAGAGAATATGTGTGATGATGCTCTACTAACACTCGCACAAGATGTTCAATTTTAAACCAAAATTGAAGTGTTTATGGGAAATTATTTATGCAACTTAATGTCACCAAAATTATTTTGATTCTCAAGATCATCGTGAGGCACGAGAGAAGCACATACATCTTTTGATGATATTACTTTGTGTAAATAATTACAAAACAATAAAGGCACACATTCATTTTATCCTTCAAAGTAATGATTTGATATGTTTTAAAACACCAATATTAAGTGTGAAGTTTCTTGTTCAATTTTAGCCCAAATTGAAATCTAGTGGGTGTCTAAGTTTCAATTTTAACCTTTTGCAAAAAAAATCAAAGTGTTATTTTTAAACCCAAATGAAAATTAGTGTCCTAAAATGAAAAGATAAACAATTTCATGAAAAGTGTTTAAAAAAAACACTAAAGTGTTAAAAAACACTTTAATCTTCCCCAAAACATCATCTTCATTCTCCTCCTTTTGTTTTTCTTCTTCGTTTCACCTTCACTTTCCTTTCCTTCCTCACTTTCCTATTCCAACACAAATAAAAGTTTAGGCATGTAGTTTGCAAATTGATAAAAACATACACAAGTCTTATCTATCATTTAAAGAAAGAATGGAAATATAGTAATTTGACAAAACAAATGTCAAAATTATTTCAATTTGTACCTCCCTTCTCATCTATGAAATAATTGATGGTCAACATAAAAATATTTTCTTTTTTACCCAAATGTATAATTTTTATGAAAGAATATGACTTAATTTAAACATACAATAATGAATTTCAAAAACCACAAATCAACACCTACATATGCCTATAAGTCAAATAAGAAAGCACAAAAAGAAGGATCGGTTGATAAAAATTGTTTTGAAAAGTTCCCAAATTGATTGTAATATTAAAGACAACCAATTAAAGTTCTCAAACTAATTGTAATATTAAAGACAATCAATTGAAGTTCTCAAACTAATTGTAATATTAAAGACAACCAATTAGGTAGATTCAAAACAAACTAACGGCATAAATCTTTGTAAGTACCGTGGTACAAAACTAAAACAGATCAATCAAATAATTTTTTAAAAAATAACATAAATCACAACATGAATGAGTGAAGCACCCAACAAACAAGTTGTGCCATGAATGAGTTTGTTTTAGACACTTAAATGAAATAAGTGGCGTACAGATGAGCTACTTCAATTCCTTAAGAAGATTTAATCATTAGACCAAAGGTAGTAATGCGCACAACTCATATTATACAAGTGCGAAGTTAAGCTTTAATCATTCAATACCAGAGATTTGTGATTTGCCTTCAAGAGTTTTCTGCAAGAAGAAAAAATGTTAGATTACAGTTGCTCAAAATTAATTCCTACACTCCCAAGATGGATGCATCCAATTAAACATTATCAACCTAATCAATTCCATGTAGTCAGAACATAAAGCGTAATGAATGCAAATAGGTAGGTGAAGCACATTGTTTAGAGGAAATAATGGCATGTTGTTAAAGAACATTAGGTTCAAAGCATTGAAACTCATAGGAAAAGATTATGACAGTGGAAAAGATTTGACATCAGCTGTGCATTTGAGCATTATGCACCACTACACTTAGAATAATGCACTTCTATGTGAGCTATCACACAACAATAAATGTAGATTAGTTGTCATTTGTTTGACTGGGAGACCTAGGGAATCACATTCTACTCAATCCATTTCAACAAGATAGCACATGGTACAAGATTAGGAAACCGGTTTGATGGATTAACTTTCACAACAAAAATTGTATTTGTAACGTATCCTTAGTGTGTATCACAGGCCAAAAGGGGTATGCACAAATCTTAGCCAGCTCGCCTAAAGAATTTTCCTCCCTTCATTCTGAACACACAATACAAAAGCAGTGATTTATATGCTATTTGACTCAGACCTCCAACTGACGCATAGGATCAGATCAAATTCTTAAAGGAAGGTTCCCATCCCTTCTTATTGTGTGAAATACACCATCTCCTCGCCACCTATTTATAGTTAGAAAGCTACCTGTACCTTGAGTGCCGCACGAGAAGAGGACATAACACATCTCCTGCAAGAGTAAAGATTGTCCTTTGGGAAAGGTTAGGTGACAACGCCTTCTACAAGAATGGAAAAAGTCATTTGAAAGGCACCCAAAGTGAATGCGCATGTCAGGTGTAAAGACAAATTTTGTATCATTTCTCATTCTTTAATGCTTTTTTAAAGATTGTCTATTTAACACAATTTGCACAGGTGTAAAGATAAATCCCATATGCATCCCTCCTACCTACGCAATACACCAAAAGTCAATAATTATAAGCAGGGTAAATAGAGCTCTTATCACGTTAGATAATGACATAATCCAAGTTCAAATTTGTAAGTGAGGCTTCACAATTTCTTATACTCCAACATGCAGCCCCAAACAAAAAGAATTCAAAACCCATGCCAACAAAAAATGGCATATATCAATGCTTCCACTGTTTCATTGAAGTCAACGTGTAAGCAATAATAATTATGATTTAGACAAACAACAAAAGCCCCTGATGTAGATGAAATGAAATATGATTAGCTCCCAAGTATTCAAGAAATAGTGAGAAATAAAATGAAGTGTAGGTAGAGGACCGAAAAAAGAAACATGCATTTCCTTTACTCGAGTCTTGAGAAGACAATCGAAGCACAAACTCTCATGTCTTCTCTATGGTGGAGATAGGAAATGGCTCAGAATTCATATGTTGCCTATAAATTGTGTGCTTTGGGCCATTTATTGTTATCATTGCAGGTAGAGCAGAATCATCTTCTACACGCAGGCCAAAATATATATAGAGAAGAGTAGAATACCAAGCATAACCTTTCTATCATAGTAAATCCTTCATACAAAAGTATAAATCTATTAATTATATTCGAGAAGTAATGTTTGGAATATTATTAAATCTAGTCTGTGGACTATTTTGCAAATACCAAGCAAACAAACTAAAAGTGGACATGCCAGAGTGGTTATCGAGCATGATTAGAAATCATGTGGGCTTTGCCCATGCAAGTTCAAATCCTGTCATCCATGTTGAATAACAAATGCATGTAGATTAATTTTAAATTGAAAATAATGATGCTTGTATGTCAAACTGATACAAGAAATGTAATCAGTCAAATAATTATACACTACAAGTCAACTACAAATCCAAAAAACATAGTAAAAATGCACACATATGAATCAAGTAGAGAAAACAACTTCGATCATGCATACTTATGAGAGATATGGTGCAAACAAACAAGAATGCAGACTCAAGCCCTCCTTCTAGCGCCACAGTAGATGCCAAATCTGCAAATGGTTAACAATCTTAACATAATATCATCATGTTAGTCCTTTGAAAAACATTAGATTCAACATCCCTATGAAATACTTGACTATGATCAAATATGAAAACTAAATAAAACAAAGATAATGAAGTGCAAGCATATAAAAACATAATCAAAACTTTATTTCATAGTGGATTGGTGCTATTGTTGAAAATAGCCCTTTCCCAATCCTTGATAAATAAGCTAGATGAAGATGATAAGATGGGCAAGATTAGCCTCAATGAAGAGAGTAACCTTGTGAGATTGTGGAGTTGTGCATGAAAGATTGTGGAGGATTTGATGAAGAAAGAAGCCTCTGATTTATAGATTTTCAATTGCTAAGAGTGATCAAGAGGGAGCAATGTGGGACAAAAACAAGCCAATGAAAAGAGGCACTTGTCAACTTGTGAGTGGTTGACGATGTGCAACATTTGGGAAATGTGCCCAAGAGGGGAAAATTTCAAATTTGAATTTGAGAGTTAATGCTTAGTTTGACCTTTGTAAGGGACATGTAAGAGCCATGTAAGAGCTCATAAATGACTTGTTGGATGTACATGTCCACTTGCTTTTGAATTCAAACTTGAGGGAATATTCCTCAAAGATGCCATGTTGATGGAAAATGTTGGATTTATAAATGAATAAATTGATTTATTTGTGCAAGTGGGATTATCTAGAGGATATGATGGGTGGTTAGGTTAGGCTAATTAGGATTAGATTAGCTTAATGATGATTAGGAGTTTGACCAATTTGACTCAAATATTTGGATTTATTTAAATCAAAGAGGGATGGAAGGTGATTTGGATTTTAATTAAATAAAGTTTGATTTATTTAATTAAAGGATGATGAGCCTTTGATTTATTTAAATGAATAACCTTAGGACTAAAGACCTAATTTACTGGTGAATGGATTAATGTGAATTTGATTTATGAATGAGCCAGTGATATGAACTAAGTGCATAATGCTAATTTCACGTGTCTACAAATAGGTATTCCCATAATTTGTGAAATCGTCCATGTAAACCTCCATGGAATCATGTACAAAGTATGAGAATATGCTTAGTACTACCCTTTGGAAGGTGGTTGGTGCATTGCATAGCCCAAATGGAAAGACATAATAAATATATGTACACCAAAGCCATATGAAAGTTTCCTTATCTTGGTCTTCTAAGGCTATTTTAATTTGATTATAGCCTCTAAATCCATCTAAAAAGGAAAAGTACTTATTTCCTGCTAATGAATCAAGTACTTGGTCAATGAATGGAAGTAGAAAGTGGTCTTTCCTTGTTGCACCATTCAACTCATGGTAGTCTACACAAACTCTCTATTTCCCTTCTTTCTTAGGTACAATCACTAGTGGAGACACCCATTGACTGTTAGAGATGGGATAGATAAATCCTAAATCCAATATTTTTTGTAATTCTAATTTGACTTTCTCTAGAACTACAAGGTTCATTCTCCTTTGGGGTTGTTTAACCAGTTTGAAACCATCATTGATGTAAATCCTATGCATGCATAGGTCTAGTTCTATCCCCTTCATATCATGATAATCCCATGCAAAGGTTGTTGCATTTGCCTTCAACATAGTCAACAATGAGGTCTATTGTGCAACAATTAGTTGACTATTTACATTCAATGTTTTACCTAACATAATCTCTAAATTCAATGATGATGTTTGAACTGATGAAATGTCAATTCTTTCTATGTTTGGTATAAAATGATTTGGTAAATTTTTTTGGAAAATTTGGGAAACTGACTTAGATGAATTAGCAAGGATTATATTTTGTAGAGGATCTTGTAGACATGTTAGACAATCATGTTGTTATTCCTTGCCATAGTTGTTTTGCATGATATTTTCAATAAGTTCATCTTCATCTTGGTTTTCTAATAAGGGCTTGTGTTCAATAGTCATTAGAGTTTGTAAGGAGTACTGATCTTCCTCATCTAGGGCAAGCCAGATAGTTTATTCTAGGTTTGCATGTGATTGAGTTGGTGGTTAAAGGACTAATTTCTTGGTCACATTTCCATTGGAAATGATCATTGCAACCTATGAAGGCATATGTTGTTTCCAACCAAGGTCTCCCTAAGATGAAGGGATATCCTACAGGATTATCTTTAGGCTATAATACCATAAAAATGCAAGGTACTCCCATGAATCTAGTGTTATTACCAAGTCTTCAATGATTCCCTTAGGTTTAATTATGGACCTATCTGCCAACTATAGCATAGTAGGTGTAGGTCTAAGCTCTGTTAACTATAATAATTTTATGGTTTCTTTGGTCATTAGATTAATGGCTTCTCCTAAGTCAATTAAGGTATTCTTTATGAGAGTTCCATTTATTTTGACATCCACTACAGGCCTCCAAGGGTCTACATACTTGGGGATAGTTATGTTTCAAAACATAATGTTTACAAGTTGTCCTAAGATATGTATAGTCTGATGGTCCTTTCACTTCTTTCCTAGCTTTTTGAGGTATACCTCTCTCAGTATTTTAGTATAAATAGGAACTTCCTTAATAGCTTGGATGAGAGGTATTTTGATGCAAACATCTTCGAGCTATCCCAATAGATTAGTTTCACCTTGTGCTTAATTTTTTTGGATTGTTAATGGCTCAATGAATGGAGGCTCTAGACTCATAGTTGTTGGATTGGCCTGATTTGAGTTAGGTTCCTTCGATTGTTTATCCATGGGCCCTACTAGGAGTTCCTCATCAATTAATTTACTGATATGAGAAGATATAATCCTAGCTAACACCTCCCTTTATTTGAGGTGTACATCACTCATCTCAACCCCATAGGTGGGGTATTTGTTGGAAGCTTGAGGAGATTGTCATTGATATGGATGTTGACAACATGAGCATGAACTTATATAGTGTTGTCATTGATTTTAGCATTGTGGTTTGATGTCTACATTGAGGTAAATTTAGTTGGTGAAGCATGAGTGAGCATGGATATGGTAATCCAGTATAGAGATACAAAAAAATTTCTCTAGTGTAAAACAAATATGTTGTATATTTGACTAAGTGCATAACACAATTTTCAGTGTACAAAGCATCATTTTTTTGGTCCGCATTGGTCCGCCTTGAGGTATTTTTTTCTATAGTTCTAAGGAAACTCTGGTACATGTTTGAGGGCCTTAAATATAAAGTTTCATGTCTGTATGTCCTTCGGTGCAAAAGTTATGGTTGATAGTATATTGGGTTTGCTAATGATAGTGTTACCTGTATAAAGTACTTGTTTGGAATGGTCCAGGCATTCCACCATAGAATAATATTTGGTTATGTGGATTTGTGGAAATGGTTATAAGTTTCAAAATAGTGTGTAATCCAAGTGGTGTGTGTTTTGGAGGTCTACATGTTAGTTTTTGGATAATTAGCTAGTGTATTTTTGGTGTTGTCTCACCAGCAGTGCTGACCTAATATGTTCGAGGTTGTGCGGGGTTAAATGAAGTGTTGATCTATTATATGGGAGCTATTATAGGTCCACTTTGACCTATTTGATATGAGACAAGTTTTGAATTAATGTTTAAAGGTTGTATAGGTTGATCTTAAGCTAACAAGTTATGTTTTGCATGGTACATCTAATTAGGCTGGCCTAATTGATATTGTAGGTGTGTTCGAATGTAATGGCTACAAAGTAAGATCATTTTCGATGTTGTAGGGATGATATGAGATGTGTGTATACTGTATAAAATGTGTGATGTGAATTCTTAAGCGGAGCATGTGAATGTGAAGCAGGCAAAGTGTGGAAGTAGTGTAGTATGAAGTGTGTTGATTCAGTATTTTGAGCTCTAGTGGAACTATATCTCCTACATATTGTAGATGCATTTATAATAGTTCAAATCTTGCCAGTGAGCCACCCCTCTCTTTTATTTCTCTTATTCTATGGATAGTGAGTCCACCTAGCAATGAGCCTTTCTGTAATATGTTATGACTGGTTATAATATATTATGATCTAATCCTCATCGTGGTTTTTCCCTTTTTAGGCTTTCCATGGAAAAATTTGGTGTTCATTTGTTATATGATTTGATGGTTGCTTTCGTAGTTTCTTGCCTTCAAATTGAATATGATGCTTGAGATGAATTTTTAAATGTTTAAGTGATTTTAGGGAATACTAATTCACCCCCCTCTCAGTATTTCATGTATTCAACAATATTGCATGGTATAATTAGCATAATCATGTTGGAAATGCTTATTATTTGGGTTAGGTCTAGGTTGTACTAGAAATTGAGGTGCTCTTGGTGGATTTGGTGCAACTATTGAAGGGTTTAGAATTATGGCTTGGTCTTACGGCTACAAAGGTTGTTGTGGTTGTTGATAATTGGGATTTTGATTTCTCCACTACTGACCTTTTTGCCACTAAGGTTGCCATTGATTTTGTTGGGGTGGCCACTAAGAACTATAATTAGGTCCTTGATCATTTTGAGGTGCCCACATGTTTTTCTATTATTGATTCCAATTGGATTAAGGTGTTTTCCATTGTTGGTTTTGCATATTGACCCAAGATTGAGGGTTCCAACTAGGAAAATTTTAAATGTTACTAGGAAATGACATGTTATAACTCAAAGGATCTTGAGGCATACCTTGTCCTGGCTACCATGGTTTGCATTGAGCTATGTAGAACACTTGACCATCTTCACCTTCCAATACATGGAATTTTGATGTCCCTTGCTTATCTTCAGAGATACTTGCCACCTTCTTGCACTTGCAATTAGTCTTTCTTTGTTGACAATGTGGATAGTATTTAGTAAGTGTTGATTTTGCTTCCTCTTGATTTTTATTAATGTGAAGGGTGTCTACTTGTGTATATAAGTGACTTATGATATCTTCCTTCATGTTTGAGAGAAGATTTCTTAGCTTTTCCTTGAGACTCCAGTGATTGATTTGTTGATGGAAGATGTCCTATCTCTTTTGACCCTCTCAGTGAAAGACTTGAATAGTTCCTACATGCTTTGTATATTTCCTCAAATGGTGCCTATGAGATGTCTCCTACCCTAATGAGGTCAAGTGCATCCATGCAATCCTCGTTAACTCCTCTCAAGAATATCAACATTAGGGATTCATCAGAGAGGTTGTTTTGGTGAGATTTCTTAAGGAAAAATTGAAACCTCTCTACATAATCTTCCAAGGATTCATCTTCCTTTCGTGACATCCTAAATATTTCATCCCTCTTTCTATGTATGTCTCTATAGTAATCCTAGTATTTTTCCAAGAAATTTTCCTTCATTGTGTTCTTATTGGGAACATCATCTCTTGCCAACCCCCTAAACCATCTAAGAGTAATGTCCTTCAGTTTTGTTCAAAACAATTTGAGCATGTGTGCATCTTTGGTATAGTCATAAATTTTTCATAGCACATCAAAATAAAAAAGGAAGGTGTTTGGATCCTCCATGACCAACCCATAGAAGGAATGTAGCACTGAAGGAGGTATGTTCTTTAAAATAGTAGCTCTCTCCTAGTTGGCTATAGGGAACTCAAATGTAACATGCTCTGGTGGATCTTCAACTGTTGCATCAACCATGATGTTGATGTGTGTGTGGGAAGTCTTTTTTTGTTTCAAGTAGTGACCAGTGTCACAGATGATTCTTCTTCAGGAATACCCTCGATTTGTTCATTGTGTTCACTAGTATCTTGTAATGTTTTGTGTGTTGAAGGGAGAAATCTTCCCAGAGTGTCTCATTACCTTCACATGCAATGATTATGACTCTTTGGATCACTGATTCCTACACATTATTAGTAAAACATGTTTGTGTTGATGGAAAAAACCTAATTACCCTAATATTGATATTAAAAACACTAAACTATGAAAGCTTGAAAATAAATAGTAGAATCCTAAATATAGCACCGTCCTTGACAACGATGCCAAAAATGTAAGGCCTTTCTAACATCTGATTAACTGGGTGTTTGCAAGTAGACACACAATTCAGAGGATGGGTTCCTAACTAAATAGTTCACCAAATCTTCACGAAAGGTTGCATTTATTTATCAACAAGGGATTGTAAGCTTTTGATAGTGTTGGCACTATATGTGCATTCAAGGATCCTGCATATGCCATATATTGATGGAAAATAGGTGGTCACACATGTACTAAAAATGGTAAAAATATTGAAAAATAAATAAATCATAAAATTGTAAAATAGGGGAACTAACATAGATCTACTACTCATGCTACAACTACTTACTATTCAATATTGTAACTGTTAACTATTGAATCTAAACTTGTAACTAACTAATACTTGTAACTTTTGACTTCTAACTTCTCCAGAGAATAGCTCAATGTAATGTTACAGGATGTAATTCATGCAACAAAATATCATTCATAAAATTCACATGTATATAATTGAAAACTTATCTTAAATGGATTCAACAATGTAGCATCTAATCTAGTAACAAAAAATAAGGTGGGTTGGTAGTACCTCGAGTGGCCCTTGCTCGAGTTGTTGCTCCCACCGAAGATATCAAATATGTACTACTTGATCAACAAATCATTACAACAAACTAAATTCCTTTATTGCATTAAAACTGGACTTCTTATAGTCTGACAAGAATCTCTAAGGATTTCTCATTCAACAGTACATATCTATTGCAACTTGATAACAGAAAATTAACAATCACACTACTAGATTTTCTCCTCAACCAAAGAACCCAATATATATGCTTGAGAGGGGTCTTATTCATTCTAGGACTAAAAACAAAACATCAATGCATATTTCCATTCTCCCTCAAGGATAGGGAGAGGACTAGTCTTTGAGATATAAAACCATAAATATGAAATAGAAGAAGGAAAACCAAACTAGGACTCTGCCCCTAATGGTTAACTGCCATGACTGGGATGTGTTTTTTGGACTCTGTCATGTCGTGGGTCACTCCTATTTGGAATAGACCTCTTCTTCCAGTTAATGTATTGGTGGATAAAAGTATAATTATGGTGACTCATGGCAGACTATTCAATATCCACCTTCACTTTCCTCTGGAACCATCGTGCTTCAATCATTTTGGCTTCTTCCAAGTGCAATCGTCCACAGTCCTTCGTTACAAGTTGTATATCCAATTGTTGTGGGCTATAGTCTTCTTGGATGCAAGATGTTAGTTTTTCTACCAAGGCATTCACATAATCAACAATCACAATTAAATCATAAAAACATACTAAATCTTATGAACATTTATACATCCACACAAGCATATATCATTATATCATATTTATATTTCCACATATTTAGGTCTAACAAAGTACATAAAATTTCATATGAAAGATGTATTAATTCTTAGAAATGTTTTTGAAACTTAACAAATGAAATTATAAAAGCATAAATTGATGAAGGAAAAACTAGCCATTATCTAGACTCATCAAATACCATGACATGAAGGGCATAGATCCTAGTCTCTATATTCACAAAATCTACATAAATAAGGGGTACAAACAAGTCAAGCAAGGACAAAGAAGGATGGAATCAATTGTGTGAGATATAGTAAAGACAAAATTGCAAAATTTATTGGATGCAAGGTTCATTTATCCAATTTCAAACAATCAGTGGGTTTCCCATTGGTGATAGTACCTAAGAAGGGAGGTAATTGGAGTGTGTGTGGATTACAAAGAGCTAAATGTAGCCACAAGGAAGGATCATTTCCCTCTTCCTTTTATTGGTCAAGTGTTAGATTCATTGGTAGGAAACAAATATTTTTCTTTCCTATATGGGTTTAGTAGACATAACCAGATAAAAATAGCTCCAGAACACCAAGATAAAACCACCTTTACATGTCAATGGGGTACATTTTACCATTTGGGATGTGTAATGCACATGCAACATTCTAGAGAGTTGTCCTAAGCATATTATCAAATTTTGTGCATGACTATGAAAATATTTATGGAAAACTTCACCACTGATGGAAATTCTTATGAAGAAGCACTATTAAACTTGGAGAAAGTCCTTCAAAAGTGCTAGGATCACAACCTATTTTTGAGTCATGAAAAAAATTTCATGATGATGACTGAAGGAGTGGTTTTGGGATACTTTATGTCTAGAAAGGGGACTCAAGTGGATCCTAACAAAATAGAAGTGATCTCCACTCTATCTACCTCTAGAAGCAAAAATATATGAGGAGTTTTCTTGGCCATGCATGATACTATAGGAGGTTTGTTAAAAAAATTTAGTAAAATAGTAGGCCCCTATTTGCCCTCTTAGCTAAAGGACATTTAATTTGAATGGACCATTATCTTCCAAGAATCTTTTGAAGCCCTCAAAATAGCTCTCACAAGGACACCTATTTTGAGAGGCCCTAATTGGACCATTCCTTTCCACATACATGCAAATTCTTCTAATTTCACCATAGGTGTTGCTTTAGTATAGAAGGAAGATAATTTGCAATGTGACATTTATAATATCAGTAAAAATCTTCAAGCTACAGAGCTCAACTACACTATCATAGAGAAATAAATATTGGTAGTGTATATGCCATTAACAAATTTAGACACTATATCACTATATATTTTGTTTTTATTCATACATCATATAACAATCAAATATTTGGTGAACAAACCAGTGGTAGGTTGATGAATTATTTGGTGGTTATTATTATTGCAAGAGTTTGATACAACCATTGTGGATAAGCCAAGGAAATAAAATGTGGTAGTTGTTTTTATTTCTAGGTTTCAAATCAAAATAGAAGTTGTGGATGATTCTTTTCTATATGAACACTTATTTTTCCTCGTAGTGCAAACACATTGGTATGTAGACATAGATAACTACTTGGTTTCAAGAATGACACCCCCACATCTCTCACCTAGCGAAACATGCAATTTAGTTAAATATAACTTTCTATATTCATGGGTGGTTGGTTATCTATTCTATATAGGACTACATAATATAATGAGAAGGTTCATGAGGGAAGATGAAGTATATGATATCCTTAAGTCTTGTCATGATGAGCCTTGTGGAGGACACTTTGCAACCAAGAGAACTCTAAATATTCTAAACACCGGCCCCACTACTGGCCAATGCTTCATAAATATACAAGGACGTGTGATAGACGTCAGAGAATGGGTAGACCTATCATGAGCGATGAAATGACCCTATCGCCACAATAGGTTGTTGCACCATTTGATAAGTGGGGACTAGATTTCATTGGACCAATAGCTCCAACATCTAATAATAATGAATACATCCTAGTTCATACTAACTATCTAACAAAATGGGTGGAGGTTAAGGCATTGCAATTTACTAGAGATGGAAATGTTGTCACATTCCTTTATGATGAAATCTTCACAAGGTATGGAGTGCTCAGGGAGATAGTCACAGATCAAGGACCCTAATTTTCTTTAGATTTGATTGCTTAGTTGGTCAAGGAATATGAGATCAAACATAATATCAACCCCCTACCATCCACAAGAAAATAAGTTGAGGTCACAAACATGGAGATAGAGGCCATTCTAACAAAAACAGTCCAATTGCATTGGAGGGACTAGGCAACAAGGTTACCTGAAGCTTTTTGGGCATATAGGAAAACCTAGAAAACCACCACAAGATTCACACCCTATGAATTGGTGTATGGGAAAAAGCTTGTCCTACTTATTGAATTTGAGCATAAAACACTCAGAATAATGGTGAAGCTTGGAATGAATCTATTTGAAGATCAAAAAGACATATTGCACAATCTAAATGCCTTGGATGAAATAACGATGGAAGAAGTCCATCATAGAAATATTATGTAAAAAATAGAGAATCAAATGACATGATCGATTTATCAAAACTAAGGAATTTCATGAAGGAGATTGGGTATTGCTTTATGATTCATGGTATAATGACTGATGATTCTAGTTTATGGTTTAATTTTGGTAGAATTTATGATCTATTTGCTGAAGTTTTCATGGACCTTGATGTTTGAATGTTGACATTTCCTCAAAACCATGGACATTGGGCCTAATTTTATTTTTGCAAATCTTTAATGACATTGACATGTTATATGGACTATCTATGTTAATTCTACATGTGGATTAATGAATGTTCTTTAAGATAGTTACAGATATGCAATTATTGTGTGTACTAATATTTCCATGTAGATATGATTAGAGGCCACTAAATTGAGAAGATTAGGCCAGCAGGTCATTCACTATAACGTTCAACAAGGGAATCATTCAAAGGTCAACAAAGGTCGACGGCGAGAGATTCCTCATGCAAATCGAGTTGTAACCGCCTTGTAAATGGTCTTTATGGTTGTTGAGAAAATGCAGGCGTTACTGTTGTGCTACATTTGTGTTAAGACAAATATGTTTGACCAAATGCCATGCATGCATAACCGCCTCTCCACTTTCTCTGCTTTCCCTAAAATGGCATCCTAATTTGTGGAGTTGACTGCCTTGCTTAGTTAGTAGTATAAATAAGAGTCAAATACCCCTTCCCTAGAGGTTGCACGATATGTTGATGTACTTGCATTCTTAGTTTTCAATAATACAGTTACACCGCTCTATTGTACTCATGTTTTCTAATGAATAAAATGAATTATAAGTCTATGCATCTTAGTTTACATTCATTTTAGAGGATACTCATCCAAGGGGGCCCACTTGGTGACAATTTTTTCCTTTAGTTTAAGTTAGTTTAGTTATTACTTTATGTTTAGTAATTAGCTAAGAATCTGGCATTGACTGTTCCTGCAGCCAAAGTAGACAGAGTAGTTTCCTATTTGTTTGCTTAGATTTTCATTATGTCATGCATTTCAGCTTAGTATAGTTGTTGGTTGATGTTCAACATGTATGTTATTCCTTTCCAAGCAATTTACTTTCAGCATTGTGT
>VDFB02091290.1:55756-74605 GCA_007258455.2 Sequoia sempervirens | reverse complement strand
GTCATGTATAGAATAGATGGCTAGCCACCCATGAATATAGAAACTTGTGTTCAAATTAATGGTGCATTTTCTAGGTGAGAGACGTGGGGGTGTCCTTTCTGCAACCAACTAGTTATCTATGTCTGCATACCAAGGTGTTTGCATTGTTAAGGAAAAAAAGTGTTCATCTGGAAAAGAATCATCCACAATTTCTTCTTTTGTTTTGATTTGTAGTCTGGAAAGAAAATCAGCTATCACATTTGCTTTACCTGGTTTATCCATAAAAGATATCAAATTCCTATACAAATAATAACCAACTAACAATTTTTCCACCAACACTGGTTTATTCATCAAGTATTGAATTTTTGTATGATCAGTATGAGCAAAAACATGATAGCTAGTGATATAGTTTCTAAATTTTTTAATGGCATATGCTACTAGTAATATTTCCTTCTTTGTGACAGTGTAATTAAGCTCAACAACTTGAAGATTTTTTACTGATATAATAAATAGCATACTTCAAATTACCTTTCTTCTTTCCTAAAAAATACCTATGGTGAAATCAAAAGCATCTGTATGTGTGTGGAAGGGAACTGTCCAATTAGGGCCTCTCAAAATAAGTGTCCTTATGAGAGATGTTTTGAGAGCTTCAAAATATTCTTGATAGGTAGTGGTCCTTTCAAATTCAATGTCTTTAGATAGGAGGAAAAATAGGGGAGCTTCTATTTTTATTGAAATCCTTAATAAATCTCCTACAGTAACTAGCATGACCCAAGAAACTCATATTTTTTCTTTTAGGGGGTAGGTAGAGTGGAGATCACTTCTCTATTTTTAGAATCCACCTAAATCCCCTTGTTGGAAATGGTGTCTCAAAACCACTCCTTTAGTCATCATCATGAAATATTTATCATGACATAAAGAGATGTTATGATCTCGACACCTTTGAAGAACTTTCTCCAAATTTACTATTGCTTCTTCATAGGAATTTATAAAAGTGGTGAAGTCATCCATATATATTTCTATAAAGTAATGGGAAAAATATGAAAATATGCTTAGGATTGCTCTTTATAATGTTTCAAGTGCATTACACAACCCAAATGGAAAAACCAAGTAAGCATATGTAGCCCATGGACATGTAAAGTTGGTTTTATCTTGGTATTTTGGAGCTAGTTTATTTGGTTGTATCCACTAAACCCATGTAGGAAATGATACTTCCTTGTGGTTGCATTTAGTTCTTTTTAATCCACACATACTCTCCATTTTCCTCATTTCTTAGGTACTACCACCAACAGGAAAACCCGTTGACTATCTAAAATTGGATATATGAACCCCACATCTAACATTTTTTGCAATTTTGTCTTCACTATATCTCACACAATTGGGTTCATCCTTATTTTTAGTTGTCTCACTAGTTTGTATGCCTCATTAATGTAGATTTTGTGTACATAGAGACTAGGATCGATTCCCTCCATTTCATGGTATTCCCAAGAAAATGTTGATGTGTGATCTTGTAACATTTTAAGTAATTCAAATTGTTAGGAGACTATCAATTGGTTATTGATGTTGAGGTTTCTATTTGGTGTTATTTCCATTAGTATGGTGAAAGTAATTACAAAAGAAATATCTAGCCCTAATAGATTAAGATTAGAAATATGTGGGAGTAGTTTATGGAATAGTTGAGAAGTAGATTAAGAGGTTTTTTGGGTATAATAGTATGCAAAAATCAATGAAAACATGCTAAACAATAGTGTTTTTGCGGGTCCCTTCTATAACATTTTTGCATGATATTGGAAAGAATTTCATCTTCATCATGAATGACAGCCATTAGAATTTTTTCTATGGTCATAAGTGTTTGTAGGGAATATTGGTCACCCTCTTCCAAGTTTATCCAAATAGGTTGTTCAAATTCTACATGTGGTTGTACAAGTGGGTAGAGGACCAATTTTTTTGTCACATTCACATTAGAAATGATCGTGCTACTAGATTTACTTACAATAAATGCATATATTGTGGCTAATCATGGTCTACCTAATATTAAGGGATATCCTCCAATGTTGGTTTTAGCCTGCAAAACCATAAATTTTGTTGGATATTCTCATGAATCCAATGTGATGACCAAATCCTCAATAATACCCTTTAGCTTAACTATTGACCTATCTGCTAATTACAAAACTATGGGTGTAGGTATTAGATCCATAGTTGAATATTTTGCATCATTTCTCTTGTCACTATATTGATGGTTGCTCCTAATTCAATCAAAGTATTCTTGATGATTTTGTCATTAATTTGTACATCTACAACAGGACTCCCAAGGTCTACATACTTTAGGACAACTAAAGCCCAACATAATGTTAGCCACCTATCCTATAACATGGACAGTCTAAGGGTCTTTTATTTGACTTCCTAGATTTTTGAGGCATAATTCCCTCACAATTTTTGTGTAAATGGGCACTTCCTTGGTAGCTTGGATCGAGGTAATTTTGACACAAACATTTTTCAACTAATTGAAGAAGTCAAATTCAGGCTCAAAATGAAATGTGTGGGTGGTCAATCTCTCTAGAAATTGTGGTTCCTTATTTTTTATGTCTGGATGTAACTTTTTTTGTTCAAGGTGTTTTATTGAATTATTGGTAGTTTCAATTGATGATTCCTCATTAGTAAGTTCTATAATATGAGGAGATGATGGCCTAGCAAGCATTCTTCCTGAATGTAAGTGGATGCCACTAACCTCAACCCTATAGGTTGTATATTGGATAGGTTTGTTAGTATAAGCCTACTAAACAATCTTATTTTCAGTGTTTTATGTAGGTTGAGTGGGAAATTAGGAAATTATAGTGATCTTGGTTGTGTTGGGGTAGGTATGTTTGGTTTTTGTTACAAATATTGTTGTGGCTACGAGTAGCTAACATTTAGCTTCTTCCACTATTGATTTACAAGACATTTTGATGGTCATTTGCTTTGAGAGGACTATCACTATGGATTATAATTTGGGGCTTGATATGGTTGTTTTTGCCACATCCCATGTTGTCAAGTCTAGTTAGATGATTGGGAATTTGGCCGTGGTTAATTTGGCATACAATTCTAAGGTTGGTTATTCCAATTAGGGAAATTTGAATTGACCCCAAAAAAGGACATATTAAAAGACAAAGGGTCTTGAGGCATACCTTATCTCTACTACCATGGTTTGTGTTGAGAAATATAGAATTTTTGGCCTTCATCATCATCTAGGGTATGGAATTCAAGTTTTCCTTGTTTCTCCTTAGAAATACTAGCAAATTTTTTGCACTTGTAATTAACCCTTTTCTAGTGGTAGTGTGAGCAATATTCTATGAGAGCGACCTCTTTCTCTGGATGTAGGTCAATAGTGGAATGTTTTATCTCTCTAAAAATTACACTTTTATTGTAGAGAACCTTCTATGCCCCTATATCCCAAAGCTTGTACCCCTTCACATCGACACCATAGCTGATAAAGATACATTTAATTTCCTTATTCTCCAAGTTTGACCTCTTCTCAATCAAAAAATTAGTGTAAGATTCACAACCAAATACTCTAATATGTATCATCGAAGGCCAAGGTTTAATAGACCATGCATACATGGGTGTCTTCTCAACAAGCGTCGATGTACGAGATTTTTTAATTAGATAACATGTAGTAGCAACTGCTTTAGCCCAAAACTTCTACTAAAGGCCAATATCACTCAACATAATCCTAGCCCTCTCCATCAACATCATGTTCATCCTCTTTGCAACTCCACTTTTTTATGGGGTGTATGGAGTTTTCTTATGTCTCTCAATCTTGTGCTCTTTAGAGAACTTGTCAAACTCTATTGAACAAAACTCACCACCATTGGCAGACCCCAAACATTTAATCTTTCTACTAGTCTAATTTTCTACCAAGGCTTTAAACTCATTAAACTGACTAAAGACTTCATTTGTACATCAAAGAAAATAAATGAATATCCTTCTACCATAATCATCTATGGAAGAAACAAAATATATAGATTTTGATAATGAAGGAACATTCATAGGACCAAACACATCTACATGAACATAATCCAAAACCCTAGAAGACTTGTGAAAACTAGATTAAAAGGAAACACGATGTTGTTTTCCATAAACACAATGTTCAAAAAATTCAAACTCGAGATTACAATCATCAAGGCCTTCAACAAGGCTCTCATTTTTCAGGTCTCTAAGACCCTTCTCACCAATATGACCAATTCATTGGTGCCATAACATTGTATTCCTTGTAGGAAGCTTCATTTCCATGGAATGAGAACCCTTAGGTACACAAAATGCATGACCATTAGATGTAGTTACAATAGACTTCTTCTTGACATGATTTGACAGTGAGGATGAAGAATCCAATTGTCTCTTCTTTGGTGTATTAGAAGAACTATTACACTAAATTGTGCATGCATCCATCTTATACAAAGTACCAGCTCGAACACCCTTAGCCAACACCATAGCTCCTCTCGTCATCTTGCATCCTCCACTAGATAAAAAAACTTGCACTCCCGAGTCATTCAATTTACTCATAGAAAGGAGGTTTTGTGCCAAACTTGGGATATGCAAGACACCATCAATCCCCTTCACTCTTCCATCAAGGAATCTGATTTTGACTCTTCCGCAACCAATGATCTTTAGGTGAGATTCATCACCCAAATACACCTTTCTATCATTGTACTCCTCATACTTTAAAAACCAACCTCTATGAGAGGTCGTGTGGAAGGAATCACACAAGCCTATCAACCACACATCTTTTGATGCACGGGTTTCCAAGGTTGTGAAAAATACATATGCATCATCCTGAGAGGATTTTGCAGAGTTAGAATTTGAGACATGCTTCTTTCCTTTCTTCTTCTTCTCTTCCTTGTGCTCTTTTCTAAAATGACCAGTTTTTCTATAGTTCCAACACTTCACCTTGGACTTACCAGGAGACTTATATCTCCTCAAATATTTTGACTTAGACTTCTTGTCCCTCTTCTCTCCTTTCTCCTTTGATCTTCCATGAACAACAAGTGACACCTTATCCATCTTAAAATACTTTCTCTACATCTCTTCAGATAACAATGACAATGCCACTTCATCCATCTTGAAACTGGTGGTTGTGCTTCCAATAGCCATTACCAGGTGGTCCATGATTTTAGAAAAAAACACAAGAAGAGCATGCAATGGTCATGTTCATCAATTTTATCTCCAATGGAACCCAATTGAGCTATCAACATGTTGAATGCATGCAAGAGATCTACTATAGATCCTCCATCTTCCATCTTCAAAGAGTACAACTTCTTTCTCAGGAACAACTTGTTCACCAGAGATTTAGCTTGATAAAAATCTCCAAGTTTCTTCCAAAGGTATTTTGCAGTCTTCTCTTTATGGACATTTAGGAGAATGGAATAAGTCAAATAGAGTCTTATCAGAATCTTGGCTTTCTGATCCAATATACCAATATGTTTGGGTTGTTGTAGTTGGTTTGGTTCTAAATATGGAAACCCATAGATCTTTCTCTATAATCATACCCTCCATTTTCATCTTCCAAAGTTCAAAATTTCCACCATTAAAATTCTCCATCTTGATTATTACAAATGTGCTTGCCATATTTTTCTTGCAACAAGGTCACAAATACCCTTCTGTAAAACTCCCACTAAAAATAAGATCAGCTCAAAAAACCCTTCAAACCCAGCAATAGAATCAAAGTTGGCTAGGCTTTGATACCAATTGAAAGGAAGTTGGGTGAGTGGAAGCAACTTCCTATGCTAGTCTAAGTAGGGGAGAGTTACAAAAGTTTCTACTAACACCTTATACAATTATAGATAGAGAAACACATAAACAAAAAGAGATAGGAAAACAAATACACATAAGAAAACAACACCAAATGTACATGGGGAAAACCCTTTTGGGTAAAATACCCCACCCTCCAAAAGCATAATAGTTCTATACTATGTCAAATAGAGATTACAATTCAGCTTCAAGTACAAAGCTTCTTCAACAAGTTTTTTGAAACAAACACCTATTTTGGAGTTAATCTAGCAGTACTTCATTACCTGCAAACAAACTATGCATTCTACAATGCAAGACATAATAAATAGAGAGATGTGAGCTATGAGAAGCATCTAGAAGAGGATGGTAATCCAAATACACATGGAACAATCCCCTACACCATAAAAAAGATTTGGACACATGTACAATATTCCCTTACACCTGTTATAGATCATCATAAGATTTGATTCTTCCTCCTCAAGCTTGGACACCCAAAATATGCTAATAATAGGCTATGATAGATGCCTTACATTTGTCATAGAATCTATCATAAATAAAATCTATCATATTGACAACACTTACAACTATAAGAGAATCTGTTATAATTGACCAATAATATTCAATTCTCTTACAGCCTGTTGTAACCCAACTTGGGTGCCAACTTTCTCCATGCACAAAGATGCCTCATGACGCATCATAGAATCTATCATAAGTCCAAGATTCAAAAGTGGGATGCCTACCTCCACTTGGGATGGTGATGTGTCATCCAGTCACCTCCAACGGGGATGCCACTAAGCCGGTGGGTCCCAATTGATGACATGACATTGTAGTAAATTAAATAATACAAATAAATACAATAATACATTAAAAATAATCATATTAGGACTCTAAGGTTGAGACACCTTAATCCCAACATTGATAAGAGGGTGAGAAAGTGTCAATAGGTGTCTCAAGTCATGAAAACACATGTCTCAACAATATGAAGTAAGACAAAAAGAAAAAGAAAAAGAAACCTGAGTAAACTTAAGCTAGGTGTGAATAGGTCAATCCTAGAAAGGTGATTAGCTAACTAGGTATGATAATGAATCTATTTACACTAACACCCACATAAGTGCAACTTAGGGAGTAATTTATACACTAATGATGAGTCTTGACTATGAGGCAATGTTAGGTACTCATGTACAAATATCTCATAAAGTGGAGTAAAGGAGAAAAACCCAATGGAAAATTCAAAATAAAAACCCCTCCCCAAAAGAGAAATGATGTAAATGCAATGAAATGTACAAGTGATGAAGATAGGACTCATGATGATTCCCCAAGGACTACTTCTATCACAAATTACAATGGACATTCTCCCCATAGGAGAGAAAAGAGAGAAGGTCATATGACCCCCCCAAAAAATGTGAAGTGATGAAATCCATGTGAGGAAATGCTTGGACTCCCAAAAATAATAGTAGAATAGAAACCATGCAACCTCCCCTCAATATTATGCTTATAGTATTGGTAGATGCTTGAAACTAGATTCTAAAAATGATCCATGAACGTTGAACATTTCTCCCCTTGGAAATAAATAACACCACTAATGTTTTCAAAATGACTTCTCATTCCAGATAGGAATATGCAAGAAGTAAGGTGAATGTCCTTAAATAATGTACATGATCTAAAGACTGGAATGATGTCAATGATGCCTTCAAATGACGCTCAAAGATCTCCAAGATAATGCTAATGTATGAAAGATGTTGATAAGATGGATGAGGTACCATATGTGATTTTGGAATAGGGATCATAGATGTGTGGCTATGTCTGGACTGATGTAAATTTTATACTATTGTAGATGATGATAATTGAGTTGGATAGATCAACTCATGAATGTCTGCACAATTTGTCACAATAGAAGCGGATGTAGGTAAGGTAAGAGAAATATTGAAAGATGGAAATGGTGATGCAACTTCCTCAAAGTTATCATCAAATAGAAAACAAATTTCCTCAATGGTGTCATCCAAATCTAAAATATGGGATTCTACAAAGAAAGATGCTATATTTGGTAGATTGCATCCCAATGTGGTGGATCTAGAATGATGATAGCAATATCCTAATGTAAAGAATCATGAGAACTCATGAATGGGTCAACACCATATTCAGATGTAGTAACATGTGATATGGGAGATGATATATCAATGCAAGTCATCAAACTACATTGTTCTTCCCCAAATGATGATGTATCACAAGATATCTAAGTGAGATTGGATAATGATTATGCATGTGTTGGAACTAAAGGATCAAGTAAGGAAATACCATGACTAAGTGTTGGCTTTGGAATGGTTTTTCATTGATTTCAAAGGTTGCAAGGTTGCTTTTTCAATTGTTTAGTTGATGGAGCTTGATTTCTCATGTTGATGTTCATTCTATGATGCTTGGTGTAGGTGCATGATGTTGCCAAGGGTGCAAAGAAAATTTGATGGTGTTGGTCATGATCATTCATGATGTCAAGATGTGTCATTGATGTCAATTGATTCTGATGCAAGTTTTGTAAAGGTTTCATTATGCAAGTTTTGACATGAACCTGAATATTCATGATGCAAATGAAAGTACTTAGTTGATGCAATATGAAGGAAAGGTTGATGTCAAAGACTTGTGTGTCAAAGACACTTAGTTGCAATGCTCCTTCAGTGCATTCAATTAGAGAGTTGAAATTTGGAAACGTTGATGCTTTATTTGTGTTGAAGTAAAGGAAAGGATAGTGTGAGAGTATTGATGCATTGGACTCTTGGAAAGATCAGTAAAGTTGTTGGTACAATTGGGAACATATATACACTGTGATCTTGCAATTGGTTTCATAGTGGGTGCTCTTGTTGAATTAGTCATGTAGTTGATATCTTGCCTCATGTGAAGGGTTATCAAAGGATTATTGCTTACAAGGTACTTATGTCTAAGGTTTGAATAAGAACTCTTCATGTTTTCAAAGGTTTTTTTTTATAAAACCTTAAAGGTCTAGGGTTTAGGGTTTATGGCGATTTCCAATGCAAGACTTTCATATCTTATAACTTGAAGATGATTTATATCGATCTACCAAGTAACTTATAGCTATTACATTGGCTTTAATAACTTTAATTTTTAGTCTTTGGTGGAGAATCCTGTGGGTATCTGATGATCAAGCCACTTATTCAAAGATGGAAGAGCAGTTACATGGGTTTTTGAATGAAACATTTTTGGCTCTTGCAACTAATTATATATGGTGATTTTTCTTCTAAATATATATGTGGAAAATATAGTGGATTTGGTGTTCTTTCCAGGTTATTAAAGTTTCATCGTGGTAGTATTACAAACTGAGATATTATGGTTGTGTGTGATATAATTTCTTTAAATGATTGTATTCATTAATTTTGTATTCTCTACACAGGGTTAGTGTGCTCTATACTCTTTAAGAGAGTATTGAAAAGATTGAAATCTTGTGTATAATGATGCACAATGAAGAGAATTTGAAGATCAGTTTATGGAAGTTTATCATGATTACTTTGAATGATAGTATTCATGAAATATACCTTTTTCTTTGCATAGATTAGGGTACTATGGATAAGATCACAGGGGACAGAGTTCTAATCTGAAGAAAGAACAAATGACAGTGATTTGTTTGTTAATGGAAATGAGATATGTCTTGAGTTGAGATCCATGACAAGGAAATGATTTTGTCAAAGACTCTTGGTGTCTTCTATTTTTCCATACATAAAGGTTGTAGTGAAATTTTGAGGCTCTCTTGATCTTACTGAAATATTGTAGAGCTTGTTAATTCTTGTTGGGATTAAAAGATTCATGTAAAGCATCTATGACATGTGTATACAGGGTTATTGTTCATTGTGTTAGAATTGTGAAACAAGCACAAAACCACGAGCCACATGATCAAACAAAAAACAAATACACCTTCCACACTAGAGATCTACAAACAATATGTGCAATATTCTTCAAGAAGAAAAAGCTACAACAATTTCCCGTGAGTAATTACAATGAGGGTTGAATGCTCATAAGAGGAAAGCCCTAAATGAGAAAGGGATCAGATCATGACAAGTGTCAACATTACATGAGATGAGACATAAAGATCTAATATTAACTCAATTAATAAAGCAATCCTAAGTTTAGCTTAAGTGTACGAGAATAAATTAGACTAATAATCAATTAAAGATTAATTAATTATTAGCCAATGCATGATAACTCTAACAAAGAAGAATCAATATGTGATGTCTCTAAACTACACTCAAGTGTCTCCATTTCAATGTCAAAAGTTGACACACTCCAAACAGGCATTCTAGGCCACACAAGACATGGATGTAGAACACACTCCAAAGATAAAGGTTCCTCCTCTAAAGACAAAGAATCCTCCTCCAAATATTGTCCAAAAGTATCCACGCTCATATCAAGTTGCAAAGAGTGATCATGTAGAGAATGGACAAGAGGGTTAGAGTATTCCCTCATAACAACTGAATAAGAATCATCTCCATCAAAGAGAATACTTATGCAATCAATAGTGTCTCCCAAATCTAAAATCTAGGACTCAACAACCAACCTACCAATGTCCATCAAGTACTCATCCCAAGTAGATGTAGTTGGAAGACGGTGTAGATCCTGCTACATTGAATCACAAAAGGCCAAAATTGTTCCAATACAAGTATCATCAATATGCAACAGAAGATGGAGGAGATGAAATGTAAGGCTCAAGAATGAGATCAGATGTGAGAACTCCCAAGTTCAAGAAGAAAAATGTCTCCTATGAATTACGGTTCACACTCAAAGTGTGATCAATAGTCGAAGGAACAATGTCACCATCAAAAGAAAAATCGACAAAGGTGTACAACTAGGATGAATGATCAAGCATCCTAGTAGAAAGAATTTCTCTACTCTCCAAGTCTTGAATGATGAGATACTCCTGAATCTATAATTCATCTCCCTAATCCATGACCTGAAAAAGCACACAGAGTTGTTCCCTTATTTCTTGATGTAGAAGCCAAACTAGCATGACCTTTTCCCTTATTAGATTGTTTTGAAGAAGAAGAATAAGGTGACTCAAACATTATAGAAGGAAATTCAATCTTATTCTTTTTGAGATGTTTCAACTCATCAAGATCCTTCTTATAACAAGAATTTTTGTCATGCCCAAGATTCTTATAATGTGAACAAGTAGCCTTCTCCTTCTTATATGATTTATCTATGGAGGGTGATTTATTATTTAAAGTTGATCTAAATGTGAATTGTTCTTTGATTTCTTTTGTTTCTTATTATTATCTTTTATTCTTTCACTTGACTAGCCAAAAATGCATGAGATTTAGATGACTTGATGAGACCCATCAAAATAAGATTTTGTTTCTGATGTATAAACATCTCAAAAAATGTTGCAAATGGGTAAACTCACAAAAGTGGTTTACAATTCCAGTGAGGAAGGAGAAGTTTCCAAAAATGCCCCCATGCAAAAAAAATAGTTTTTGGGGGTTTGAATGAACAATTGGTTCGAGCAAACCAAAAGGAGGTTTGCTAGAACCCTGGTTCGAGCGAACCCATTAAATGCAGGGTCCTACCATTCCTAGGAAAAAACCAAAAGAAAAGCTTTGTGGAAATGGGGTTCACTCGAACCCTGATTCGAGCAAAACTCCTTGAGAGGGTTCGCTCAAACCCCCCATTTCCCCCCTTCTCCCCCTCTAGGACCAAAAAACTCCAGAATTGTGCCCTTTGAAGCTCAAGTTGAGGATGAAAATGGAGGAGACTTCACAAACCCAACTAGATGATGGTAGTCCTTGGAAGGATCTATCCAATGAATATAATTTTAATATGTTTTGGTTTTATTATGTATTTTTTTTTTAGTTTTATTAAACATAGGTTTTTCACCAAAAATCAAGCTCTATATTCTGTACATGTCGAAAAATAGCATATTATCAAAAAAAATAAAAATGTGAGTGCACTAGATATTGAAGTTCTTGATCCAACAACAAAAAATTGAATTTTGATACATACAAAAAAAGTTAAGCTGTATACAGTCTACCTATGTTTGAATTGTAATTGGTTTAACTTAGAAACTTGATTAAGGAAAACATAGTCAATAAAACACTATGAAACCAATTGGAAGCACTAGATATCGTAGTTACAAATCTAAATTCAAAAAAATAGGATTTTATCCTTCATGGAAAAAAAGTTATGTTGTATACGATGAGTGTCACTCCTTAAAAATAGTGTTTACTGAAAAAAACTAGTTTTTGAAGGAGATGGAAAAAGAAGTGCAATCTGATTCCAAAAATTTTGAAAAAATAATATTTAGAATCTACAGACAAAATGTCACAAATCACTAGTTTGCATCATCTTCAAATTGCTCACGGTTTAGCTGCTATAGGTGCTCGAAAGTGAAGATTTGGTTAGAAAAACTCAGTTCAATGTCCAGTTTAGCCAAAAATTGTAAACCAGTATTGTGGGATCACCCAAATGAAGGTATACTATATGCAAACCCCATAGTCAACCTATGAGTATTAAAGCTAGAAACAAAAGCAACATAATCAAGACCAATTTTGTTCAATGAATAGTAGACCAGTTGAATGTCCTATCAATTGCACATGCTTTGCATTGCTCTCTTAGATGATTAACCTTAGTGATGCAGTCCTAGATGTTTTCAAAGTTATCAGGATCAAGACTCGTGAGTTCATTATCAATTTGATAGCCTCTTACTTCATCTGTAGTACCATATAATGTTTTCAATTTGTCCCAAGCCTCATGAGAGTTATTACATGATTCAATTTGAAACAAAAAATCTTGAGACACTATTTTACAAAGACATCCAAGAGCTTTGGTATGTTTAATCATCCATTTTATCGTTTTCTCATCATTTGTAGGTTCAGGTACCTTATTTTCAACATATAGAGAACTTGACCTTCATTCATTAGTATACTCCATGCATGTTGATGCCATGTTGAATAGTTATATGATGTTAGAAAAGTAACCTTATAATGATCCATGAAAAAAGAAGAGCACAAGCAAACTGATCAAAACAATGCAAATAGAGACCCCCAATCAATCAATCAATAATCCCCTCAATAATATGATTGACACTTTATATGTAGTGCATTTACAATGCCAAAATTGTACTCTAGATTTACAATGCCAAGATGGATCAAAGATGGAAAAATTCCAATAATATCTTAGAATGATATCCTCAAATTGAAAGTAACCTTTCCCAATATGATTTACACTAAAAATGAAGCCTTCCCAAGCGAATGAAATTTCTCCAGGTTGTAGTATGTCCAAGTAATCAACCAAAATGCAAAATTGCATAAATTTGAATAAAAGATACTTGGGGATGTATTTGGAAAAAGTGCATGAGTAAAAATGTAGTGCTCCTCAATACCTTTCCAATGTTGTAAGAATCACAAAAATTGGAGATCATGGCAAAAATTTATGAGCTTGAAGGTCGAAAAAGGAAAATCTGACTTCAACCAACAATAAAATTCACAGGTTAGACAAAATATGAAAAAATGTCTTGCACCACCATGAAGTGTTCAAAACCAGCTTTCTGTTGATACCTCGTTTGTAAATTTTTGACACTTAGGCATAAATTTATGCTCCAATAGAAAAAAAACTACCCTTTGAGGACCTCTGAGGGATGATTTTAGGCACATAGGGCTTAAGAAATTGGTGCTCATTCCACCATATGAGCTTAGCACTTAAAAAACTAAAAAATTATTTCCACCATATGAGCTTAGCACTCAAAAAAACTAAAAAAATATAACTATCGCTTGTGGTAGCGGCCTCGCGGAGATTCCACTGCTGCTAGTGGGTGGTGAGCTCCCACAATATTGAGACCCAAAGCCCTCGGTCACAAGCTAAGAGATGGGGGGTTAAAATCCCTAACCACCCACTACCATAAAACTTAAACAACAAAATAAAACCTGCTCTATTTTTTAAAAATAATTTTTAATTTAAAAAATGAAATTCATATTGCTTGGATGAAGGATTTGAATGTGATAAGACAACAGTGATGAGGATGGTATGGTGCTGATGTAGGAGGAAGAATATTGTGAATTTATAGAGGAAAATTCTCTACCAATCTAATTTGCAGATGCAAAAAAAAATATGATGTGTATAGCTCGTACAATACGGATCCATACTATATAGATTCCATATAACTGTACAGATTTTTTTTGGCTAAAATTTGAAACCCTCCAAAAATGGCTCAAAAAAAATTTTGATAAAATATCAAGTATTTTATATGAAAATAAGGGTTTTGGGGCCTTCTTGACTCAATCATGAGGTTATTTCACCCCAATGTGTGCCCTACAAAATCTCAAGCTCAAAACACCTTTATATCTGAGAAGGGGTTTTGCAATTCTAAAGCTCTAATATCATCTTAGAGTCACTCAAGGACTCAAGCCTCCAGGATCACCTACAAAAACCAACAACAACCTCCTACAAGAGGTAAAATAAAGAACATAGATTTGCAATAATGGATGCAAGATATGACCAATATGTAATACTCAAGATTGTAGTGATATATTGGACTTACACTTAACTAAATTGTATAGGATCATGTACAAATGATGCCTTGCTTATAAGGGAAAAATGTGGGATAGGATTAGAAAAGATCTTGACATGTCTTAATCTTGTATAATGAGATAAGTACCCCCAACAAACATTAAATGACTCAAGACACAAGCATTAAATGCCAAAAGATAAGATCTGGTGACAACTAATGCTTGACTAGAAAGATTCCCTCCTAGGACCTAAGTGGACTTAACATGTAAATAGGACCTAAATAGGTAAAAAGCTTATTTACACCAACAAGGAGGACTGCAAAAAATACTCAAATGGAAGGGGTTTAGTGTGAGAGACATGATCACTTGAACCAAAAAACTCAAAAATAGAAACACCAAGATTAACCCCCTTGATTCAAAGAGCCCCCAAATAATGATTAGTGTTGTTGTGGCCCCCCCAAAACTATATGCGAGAAAATTTTACAAATTATTAACTTAGATTGGATGTCAAAATCTTTTGTTTATAACTCACTAAGATTTTTATAATTTTATGAAAAAATGGCAACCCGGATCTTGTTTTTACATAGAAATCAGATTCCTTGCAAAATTTTGATAGAAATCAAAAAAATGTTTGCAAAATTTTCTTATAATGTTGACTTCAAAGAATTAAAATAGAAATTAAACAACATGATTTCCAAAATGTCTAAATGCTACTTTGTTCGACACGGAAATAGCTTTCCAATAACTATTCACAATCAAAAAACCAATATCCCATTTACAAATTAAACAAAAAAATTTAAAAAAGCCCCCCCTTTCAAGGACTTCAAAATCACATGTAAATTAACCAATAATGATTAACATAAATGTTTGCTTGGTTATACAATGCTAGATTTTTTTAAAAATTTCAATGGGTTTTTCATGGCATAATTACCTTTCCTAGCATGTATATAAAAACAAAAATATAGTAATAAAATCACCTTGTGTAGGAGGTTGACCGAGTATGTGGCAGATAGAGTTTTGACCAAGTTTACTGTATCTACAACAGAACAAACTCACTCACCCCTCACAATGGAACCACTTTCCACAACTTCTAGAATGTTGGACCCCACGTGAAAGAGACTTGGTGTCGAGCCCTTGAGAAGTGGCGACTACATTAAATGAAACATCAACAGACCCGTAGAGATCACACGCCAAGACTTATGTTAGTGATGAGGCCCGCAAGGATAGACTAGGGTGGTGATGTTTGCAGATTCCACGCGACTCCCAGGGAAAATCTAACAATCGACTTTCAAAGAACCCACTGGAGAATCTCAGAGAGACCGTGTGTGATGGGGAAGATGAATATCAAAGAAGTTGGTTTACTCCAACATTATCTATCTTCTTATCCTGGGGAAGATGATTATCAAAGAAGTCGGTTTACTCCAACATTATCTATCTTCTTATCCCTGCACCACAACTGTCTTCACCTTCAGGACCCGATGTTCACATAAATGGCATCTGCAAAGGGATGGAGTTGTGTGTAGGAGTGGATGTAAGCTGTAGGGCCACAAGGGAAAGTAATCGGGTCACTGGAAAATGATATTGTACTAACTATGGGAGAGATAACAAAGACTGTTATTTATAGTTGGTTGAATCGAGGGGCCTTCAATCAATTATAAATAACAGTCTTTGCCGATGTTCACATAAATGGCATCTGCAAAGGGATGGAGTTGCGTGTAGGAGTGGAGTAAGCTGTGGGGCCGTGAGGGAAAGTAATCAGGTCACTGGAAAATGATATTGTACCAACTATGGGAGAGATAACAAAGACTGTTATATATAGTTGGTTGAATCTAGGAGCCTTCAACCAATTATAAATAAGTCTTTGTTATCTCTCTCATAGTTGGTACAATATCATTTTCTAATGATCTGATTACTTTCCTTCGCGGGCAAGTCTATCGACCCTGTAGGATGCATCCATACATGCATGATGTATATCACGACAGTTTGTTGGCTCAAGCATTGCATGTAAGCTCCGTCACCACAGTTCATTTATTGGATTCATTTAAAGTTGTCTAGAATGAATGGGTTTAGTTTTTTCAGTCTTTGCTCTTAATGCGTGTGGGAAATCTTTATGATTTATCAGACACCCATTTTTAAAATCCCACTAACATTTGGGTTTCTTGAGTTCGACACGGGTACTTTTAAGAAAGTCGTAAGCTGCATTTATCTCGCTGTTTTTTTTTTCTCTGAAATCTTGAAAAAAAGGAGGTGGTGCTAGGTGAGAAATTTATAAAGCATGCTTATTGGGATTACAAAGCTTTTTTTTGGATTTTTTTTTATTTGGTTTAAATTTCTTAATTCATTTGAAATTTAAAATATAAAATTTTAAATTTTATTCAACATTATTTATTTACAATATGAAATATAATTTTTTTATTCATTTAAAATATGAAATATAAAAATATAAATTTAATTTAAAATTTATAATTTAATGAAAATATTAAAAATTAAACTTAATTTAAAATGTTGAAGTAAATATAAAATATTAAACATAGTGTCAATTGTATATATCAGAGCAACAAAAATATTTTGGGGAAAAAATAGGCAAACCAAAAGTATAAGATTTTTTGAAAAAATGGGGAAAAAATCAAAATTAAAAAAGAAAGTTAAAAATTGTAGAACAAGAGATAAAAACTATTCTTTTAAAATTGAAAGGCATTTCCATAGCATAGAGACATAGAGAGCAAATAAAATAAAGAGTTTAGCTAATGAAATTTTGTAGAAAATAGATTTTTGTAGTTTATATTCATATCATTGATTACATTGCATTGCACATCTTTCAAACTCAAAGCATTACTTCACATTGCATAACTAATAATTAGATGCTGATAGATGACATAATATCAATTACAATATAGTTTTTTACAACTTGTCAACCTAAGCAATTATGCAATTACTTCACATTGCATGACTAATAACTAGGCGTAGCTACCAATTGCATTTTCTTGTCATGGCATTCCATTAGACCACATTTCTTTGAGGAATTTTTCAAATAGTTCATTGCCTTGTCTATGCTACCACATTTTCCATACATGTCTACCAAAGCATTTTATCAAACAGTTCACTGCATTGCTACTATAGCTAAAAGCCTGAAATAGGTGCTTTCGAACAAGCTATCAAAGCATAATAGTAAGCAATAGCACATACAAGGTAGTTAACTATTTGAAAAAAATGCCTCAAAGAAATGTGGTCTCATGGTGATGGAATGCCATGACAATCCATAGCAATTCAGTGAACTGTTTGACAAATGCCTCAAACAAATGTGGTCTTATGGTGATGGGATGCCATGAAAATCCATAGCAATTTTCTTGTCATGGCATTCTATTAGCATGAGACCATATTTCTTTGAGGCATTTTTTCAAACAGTTTACTACCTTGTCTATGCTACCACATTTTTCATGCATGTCTGCGAAAGCATTTTATCAAATAGTTCACTACCTTGCTACTATGGCTAAAATCCTAAAACAAGTGCTTTCAAACAAGCTATGGATGCTTGGAAAAAATCTATCAAAGCATAATAGTAAGCAATAGCATAGACAAGCCAGTGAATTGTTTGAAAAAATGCCTCAAAGAAATGTGGTCTCACGGTGATGGAATGTCATGACAATCCATAGCAAAAAAAATTTCATGGCATTCGTCGTGGCATTCCATCACCATGAGACCACATTTCTTTGAGGCATTTTTTCAAACAGTTCACTGCCTTGTCTATACTACCGTATTTTTCATACATGTCTACTAAAGCATTTTATCAATCAATTCACTGCCTTGCTACTATGGCTAAAAGCCTAAAACAAGTGCTTTCGAACAAGCTATGGATTCTTAGAAAAAAAATATCAAAGCATAATAGTAAGCAACAAGCTATGGTCTCATGGTTTTTTTTGCACAAATCAACTTGATTTTATTCGATTTTTTTGCAAGTTTTAAATGCATTTTTTTGACAATTTTATAGTTTGAAACAGGAAATAATCATTGACCAAAAAATCAACATTTTTTTCAAAATATCGAGGAAAAAACATCATTTTTTTAAAATCACGATTAATCAGAATTTTTTGCAGATTTTATACTTCTATATATAACATTGAAGTAAATATAAAATATTAAACATAGTTTCAATTGTGTTTGTGTATAATGTAACATTTAAAATTTAAGATTTAATGTTAAATATAAACTAGCAATCACACCTTATTGTGCAATGGGTATGTTGAAGAAGTGTGGAAAGTCAATTAGGATAAATTTTGGTCTATTTTTTGCGTACATTACTAATTACTAATTTTGGTCAATTGGTAGGCCATTCAATAAATTATGTTGTTTATGCAACAAAGGTCTCAATGGATAAGTTATAGCTTCAAATCAACTATGCATCCACTTACAAGGATCCAAATATGATTGAAATAAAAACTCCAAATCAAGAATTTAATTAGGCTTCATTACCAATAGGCTCATGTTATGTTTACAATAATGAGGGAGGGATAGATAGAGGGAGAGATAGATGGGGGGAGAACAAGAGAGAGAGAGAGGGGAGTAAGGAGATAGAGATAGAGAGGAAGACAGAGATAGAGATGGAGATGGA